>JAACNH010000077.1:0-46144 GCA_019447015.1 Hymenochirus boettgeri
ACTGTTATACAGACATTATGGGTAGGGTATAAAGGTTGGACTAGATGTCTGTATAACAGTTACATAGTAACATAGTATTGGAATCGAGTGGAGAAGGATTATGTAGGATTACTTTTTTTTATTTATTATTTATAAGACAGAACATTCAACAACCTTCCTGTCTCACAGTAAAGGCTTAGGCAGAAGAACTTTGCACTTATAAAAGGATGGCCTCTACATTTGTCATCAAAAAAGTTTCCCCTTGCTAATTGTATTGCCCTCTTAAATATTTCAAACTATATCTTTCCAAAACCATCAAACAAACGCATTTTAGTCCCGCATAACACATTTTTAGTTTCTAGTGACAGTTAGTTATGTCATCTCTGTACTAGGTCATTATTATATACTTACAAAAAATAGAGCAGCTAGTGCACATCCAATAATTTGTTATATGTTTAACTTACCAGGTATTGGACTTAAAAAGCACCCTTCTCTCTGGATAAATTAAACAATCGGTTCCATATACCTTGCTCAAATTTATTTAGCCCCGCAAAACCCTTCACGGTTTTGCTTTATTCTGCTGGGCTCCTATGTTTACCAACTGTTTTACCTAATATTTTTTGCCTTATTAGGAGACGATTCCAAAACTTTGTCTTTAGTCATCAGTACGTGCCTTTTATGAATTGCATAAATCCCTGCTGCTCTTTTTGATATACGATATACTCGGAGATAAACAGTCCACGATTAAAACGGCGATGCTGGACCTAGTTTTTACCTGAAAAGGAGGGAAAGAGATCCTGACTCGGTATAAAACCGAGGGTGCTGTTAATCAATGTGGAGTTGTTGTTTTCAAACTCTGCAGAAGCCAACATGACTGCAATAGGGTAAATCCTCCTTTATTGTGCATACAGTATGCACAATAAAGAAGTTTACTCTTATTTGTAAATATTGTGTGCCCCTAGGTGTCACTGTTGTATTCGTCCTACCTGTCCGACGGCCCCTCGCTCCACATCCTTGCGCTTCAGGATGTGTGTCACTACGGCGGCCCGCAATTGAGTAGGCGACCGGGTAGGAACATCATCCGAAAGCAACACTGAGGATTAGATCCGCGGACGCTCCGGACAACATGGTAGGAGACAGTTGACTGAGTATTTTTTTAAAGCTGAAACCTCGGTTATTTACTCGAATCATAACGGTAACTCATTGATATACTATATATGGACTGGTACCCAAAACTGCCACAGCATTCTGAATGTGGGGCCTTGGCCCAAGGCAGCGCGTTATGATGCAATTATGTACGGGATTCTCATGCGTTTTGCCGTTTAGCGATTTGCCATTTTCCTTTCGGAACGCACCAAAAATGGTGACCGACATGTGTTACCAAAAGGAAGATGTGCAATCGCATGCGCAAAACGCTTCGAGCTAGATGCTCGAAGAACGCGTTGTGTTGCCTAGCCCTTAACAAGGACTCTAACAGGTGAAAGCAAATGGCTTTCCCTTCCACGATTCCTGTGCTGTATTTTGTGATTAGCAAATACTTCCTGGCACTGCTTAGAGTTACAAAACTACATTATTAACCAAACTTACTAGAAGCATTCTATATTTTGTCTTAAGATTATCTACTAATGTGGATTAAGTTGGTCATACCTAGTTAGATGTTAACGGGGAACTGTATAATGAAAAATAACATTGGTGGGCCTCATGCTTAACTATAACTTGAATACAGTAGTACACTTACTCTGAGGTGTTGTTTGACTGCATGCCTTCACCAGACACAATTTTTAAAATTTATGAGCAGGATCCCCCCTCACTTTTTAACACTGGACTCCCACTTCCAATCAACCTGACTTTTCCCCACAAACCCTGTCAGACCTGCAACACAGCATTCCAAGCTGTCAAGTATTCTGTCACCATCCAGCTGCAGCAAAACATGCTCACAGCTGAAAGATGTTTTACATTGGCCCCCCTAAGCAACTAGGGGCGTCGATCAAAAAAAATATACATGGTGTTGGGGAAGAAATTACTACTCACCAGCTAATGGTCAATTTAAAATAGACCTTTTTTTTCAGTATAGATGCCCTTTTAAGGCAGGTTAGACCATTTGTTCGCTGAGAATGTTCTAATCGCTTTAAATTCTTCACTGCCCACGATCCTTAAAGGAACAACTCCACTCCTATAAAAACATATTTAGAAAGAATGCCTCTTAAAGTATTCATAGTTTTTGAATATTATCTGTATGTCTGCTGCTATGGTAAACTGAGCAAGTTAGAAACACCTGTACTGGAAACTGGGCATCGCTCAGAAGAGTCATTGGCTGTGATGTCAACTGTCAAATCCATAACTACAGTTGCTATCGTAGGACACAGAAGCAGAAACAGGCAACACAGATTTGTCAAAATTCAGGTTAAAGTATTTATATTCAGATTCAAACTATTACCGTTAAAGGGACGTCCACCCCTTTGAACGAATGATTGTGGTTAGAGAAGCCCCCAAAAGCTAGAATCGTTAACTGCTCAACCTTTAATACTCACCCACACGAGAATTTATATTATCATCCTCATCGTCCACCGCTTAACGGCTCTGCACTTCGGGTAAGGATCCAGTGTCGCCGTGACTGTGACGTCACGGCCAAATCACTGACTGCCATTCCGGGACCAGTCTCCACTGCGGCTGCTCGTAGGAAACAGAAAAAAGAAACATAGAAGCCACAGGGTGGAGACTGGGAGAAGACCCGAGAAGGGCGGTGGAGCGAGGAGAGTATGTAAGTATAATATCTCAGCGTGGGAGCCGAATTAAAGGTTGAGAATTAAACGATGTCTAGCTTTTGGGGGCTTCTCTACCACATATTAATTTTTCAAAAGAGGGGTGGACGCTCCCTTTAAGGGTTTTTATTTTCATGGTCCCTGATTGATGATTACTTTACAATCTATGTTATAACTGTAGCATCATTTGTAAATTCATGAAAAGTTGTGAGAATGTTGCAGATAGGTTAACAGTTACATAGTGACATAGTATTGGAGGTTGAATAAAGACATATGTCCATCTAGTCCAGCCTTTATATCCTACCCATAATGTCTATAACAGTTACATAGTAACATAGTATTGGAGGTTGTATAAAGATATATGTCCATCTAGTCCAACCTTTATATCCCACCCATAATGTCTGTATAACAGTTACATAGTAACTTAGTATTGGAGGTCGAATAAAGACATAAGTCCATCTAGTCCAACCTTTATACCCTACCCATAATGTCTGTCTAACTCTTACATAGTAACATAGTATTGGAGGTTGTATAAAGACATACGTCCATCTAGTCCAACCTTTATACCCTACCCATAATGTCTGTATAACAGTTACATAGTAACATAGTATTGGAGGTTGTATAAAGACATACATCCATCTAGTCGAACCTTTATACCCTACCCATAATGCATGCCTAACAGTTACATAGTAACATAGTATTGGAGGTTGTATAAAGACATATGGCCATCTAGTCGAACCTTTATACCCTACCCATAATGTCTGTATAACAGTTACATAGTAACATAGTATTGGAGGTTGTATAAAGACATATATCCATCTAGTCCAACCTTTATACCCTACCCATAATGTCTGTATAACAGTTACATAGTAACATAGTATTGGAGGTTGTATAAAGACATACGTCCATCTAGTCCAACCGTTATACCCTACCCATAATGCCTGTATAACAGTTACATAGTAACATAGTATTGGAGGTTATATAAAGACATACGTCCATCTAGTCCAACCTTTATACCCTACCCATAATGCCTGTCTAACAGTTACATAGTAACATAGTATTGTAGGTTGTATAAAGACACACGTCCATCTAGTCGAACCTTTATACCCTACCCATAATGTCTGTATAACAGTTACATAGTAACATAGTATTGGAGGTTGTATAAAGTTTTTTCTTTTTTTGAAATTAACTGCCGATAGTCCATCCTAATGTATACATGAACAATATGTATTCCCACTAAATGTAATGTGCCATGTCTGGATCCCCTCTAATGTAATGACCTTGTACACACTGTACTGTCGTATTATCCCCATCTCTGTAATGGAATGTACAATGTACTGTCGTAATCCCCATCTAATGTAAGGGACATTGTACACACTGTACTGTCGTATCCCCACTATGTAAGGACATTGTACAACTGATTAACCTGTCGTATCCCCATCTAATGTAATGGACATTGTACACACTGTACTGTCGTATCCCCATCTAATGTAATGGACATTGTACACACTGTACTGTCATATCCCCATCTAATGTAATGGACATTGACACCAACGGGTACTGTCATACCCCATAATTAATGGAAGGATTGTACACTGTACTGTAAGTTATCCCCATCTAATGTAAGGACATGTACACTTTTTTCTCCACATGTCGGTTATCACCCTCTCATGTAATGTGACTTGTACACACTGTACTGTCGTATCCCCATCTAATGTAATGGAATTGTACACCTGTACTGTCGTATCCCATCTAATGTAATGGACATGTTACACACTGTACTGTCGTATCCCATCATATGTAATGGACATTTCACACTGTACGTGCCCCATCAATGATGCATTTACCAGTCATCCATCAATTGTAATTGGAACATTGTACACACTGTACTGTCGTGATCCCCATCTAATGTAAAGTGACATTGTACACACTGTTTGCAGATGTCCCCACGCTGTTGTAGTACTTTCGGTGGTGGACTACGATTCCAGGACTTCCCCCACAGCGAGAGGCGCCACAGAGCGTGTGGGACAGATAAAACACCCAATCACCCAAATTAGGAGATAAAATGAAAAGTCTCATTAATTACGACTTTTACAGTTGAGAGAGTTGGTTGTATTTTTGTCTTTAAATTATTAGGTACTTTCCCCCTTCCAATTGACGCTGTGATGTAGTCTTGTTAATTCTGGCTTAAACATAATGGAATCCGGATACACATGGGCGAGTTGTGTATCTGGTAATTGATGAGGTTCTGGGGCCTTATTTATTTTACGTATCTTCTTCTTATATTTCTCCTGTACGGTAGGTGAATATAGCCCAACGTCGGGTCCCAGATAATAGATTCGACCCCATGCCAGCATATAAGAAGGCGTAAGGCGATTACATGCAATATACGGACTGTACTGGGGTTCTTGTGGCGTCACGCTAGAATATACCACCAATGAAGAGGAAACGGATTGGACTAGGGTAAGAAACGCCCTTCGCCCTTCTGCTTGGTGGACATGAATGTGGTATATGACTGGGGAGCTTAAACCCCGTCTTGGCTGTGGATTCTATACTCTGGGTAGGAACATTTACTGATGCACTGACCAGAGCGAGGATACCAAACCTGCCGAATTCGGCAAACGATACCACCGGCCAGTGTGATAGAACACAAGGAGGAAGAAGTCTACTCTTTCAACACCAGCAAGCCTGGACCGGTAAGATTGGTTGGTTGGTGTGGGTTAAGGGTGGGTAAAGGACGGCGTTACGTGCCCAAATCCGGGACACTGACGAAACAAAAATCTATTTTCATTACGGTTAGGGGTTGTAAGGAGGAAACGTTAGAAATTGAGAAATGTCAATGAAAGTAAAAACGACAATGGTGTCACATGTGAATCGTGTTCTGTCGTGTCCGGATCTCTTCCCAGAATTCTCTTCCTTCGTTCCTTTCTTAGACCCTTAATGAGCCGGAGAAAGTCCCAGAGCATGTTACAGGGTTTTCTAATGTTGTCTTGGAACATTCAACGTTCCCAACGTCTGACCAAGAGAAATGGCCCACAGTCCTACATCATTTCCCTGGCATGGTCGCATTAAGATGCCCACATGAGCATCAGGGTACGTGGACTAATGTTGGCAAGTACATGTTGTGCAACGGGCAAGTTTGTACTATAGTTTGGTAGTCTAATGGCCTTGAATGGCAATGTGGTTTTAGGGTAACAAGGGTGAGAACTTGGTTGTGAGAGTTCATTCCATCGGATCTTCGTCTCATAGGGAACCGAGGATGTAGTGGGACTTGTAGGCCAAACAGACCGTTAGGTCTGTGTTCCTACAGTTACACTGGTCATTCTACACATAGAAATGCTAAGGCTGCATTGATGTTCCCGGCCCTAAACGCATTGTTTTAAGTTATTTCAAAGGTTCGGTGGAATCTGATAAACTGAGGCATGGTTGGTCGATTTTGTCAGGGCGGTTAGAAGCACACCAGCGCACTCTGTCTGCAGCAACCAACAAACCCCATATACTTGACCACAGGGGTCACCTAATATTCAAACCACCTGGAGAACACAAAGCAAAAGTACCCTTAATGGTTTATAGTTCCCTGTTAATCTCTGTGATCTCCTGATTGTAGCACATTATGGGATTACACCCCCACTGGAAATAATCAAATGTGGGAGGAGAGAGGGAGATAGGGACAGAGGGGGGAGAGGAGAGATAGGAGAGGGGGGGGGGGAGAGGAGGATGGGAGAGGGGGAGGATAGGACAGAGGGGAGGAGGAAGGGGAGAGAGGGAGATATACAGAGGGGGGAGAGGGGGGAGAGATAGGGAGAGAGGAGATAGACAGAGGGGGAGAGGAGAGGAGGGAGAAGAGGGAGCTGACAGATAGACGAGGGGAGAGAGAGGGAGAGAGGGAGATAGACAGAGGGGGAGAGAGAGGGAGAGAGGGAGATAGAGGGGGGGAGAGACGTGAGAGAAAGAAGGGAGAGAGGTGAGATAGACAGAGGGGAGAGAGAGAGAGAGAGCAAGACAGAGAGGGAGAGAGAGAGAGCAAGGTGAGATTTGAGGGAGATGACAGAGGGGGGAGAGAGAGGGAGATAGAAGAGGGGGGGGGAGAGAGAGAGTAGAGGCGAGAAGGGAGAGGCAAGGAGAAAGAGGAGAGCAAGAAACGAAGAGGAGAGGAGACGAGAGCAAGGGAAAAAGAGAGGTATAGAGCGTAAGTCAGGAGGGGGGGGGAGAAGGAGATGAGACGAGAGCGAAAGAAGGAGAGAGAGAGAGCAAGGGAGAAAGACAGTAGAAGAGCAAGGAAGAGGAGGATGGGAGAGAGAGCGGGAGAAAGAGAGAGTTAGGGAGCAAGAGAGGACGAGAGAGGGGGGAAGAGAGAAAGAGGAGAGAGATAGACAGACAAGACAGATGTAGGAACAGAGAGAGGGGAGAGGTTAGAGAACAAGCTGGGGAAAAAGCAGAGGGGGAGGCAGAGGAGCGGGAGAGAGAGCGAGAGGGAGAGCGAGATAGAGGAGAGAGGAGAGGAAGAGAGGAGAGAGAGAGAGAGAGAGAGGTATCATGAATCAGGAGTTCCATACAATTAGGACGCAGGAGTCTCGTGGACAGGAAATGATAGAGAGGGAATTTCCTTCCTCTGTATGACATAGTTTCAGGGAAAAACACAATGTGAACTCAAGAAAGGAGAAGCTAAGCGTTACAAATGAACTAATTTAACATTTCCAGAAGGATACCCCCATGCTCAGTACAGTCCCGGTCAGGTTAAATAAACAACAAGCTCCTTCCATTGTACCACATATCAGTGCGTGTTTGATTGGACACAAAAACTCTCACTGAATACACTTAGTTGTAATGAATCACTTGTCACACCTCACTGATTGGATTGAGATTTAAAGGTTCACAAATAGAAAGAAATCAGCTGCGCTGTATGTAATGTTCTATTAGTGATCCACACCAAAACACAATCGGTTTATTCCAGTTGTATAGATCCTTACAGAGCGTAAAACTGAAAGCTTCCACACACGCAAGAAAGAAACACCCTGGCAATCACAGGGAGAAAAAACATAAGACGGGTCCACAGGGAGGATTAGAACCGGGACTATGAAAAGACCCCCAGTGCTAGAAGACCACATTTAAAGGAAACCCTCACAAAAAAACATTTGTCGTAGTTCCCCTTTAATTGTTTTTATTATTAAAACTCTGTTATTTCAGGTTGTGGGGACATTCTTAGAATAACATCATCAGGTCCTAGCGTATTGACATTTATGTAGCTTGGAACCACAAACATACCCATTAACCCTGGAGTTATAAGGGAGGGAGTTAATCATTTGACATCTTCTGACTGTCTATATTATAAGGGGCATGTCCACCCTGAATACACAAACATGGTCAATTGTAATTTTATTTGTCCCTAACCAACTGCGTATTCATAGTACTTTATCACCATGCATTTACTGTAACCAGATGATCTAATGACAAAGTATTTTCCCCGACTCAGTGAGCTTTTTACCAAGCTTGAGCGTGTGCGGAGGAGGCAGCAGTGAAACAGCAGTCAATCATTGGTTGCATGAGTAGTTGTTACAGGCCTTGATTGACAGACATAGGGAGGGAGGGGCCAAGCTTACACCATGAGACAGTATAATGTAACGGACACATAATTTAGTAGCAATATCTGGTTAGTACATGCGCATTGGTAATAACTGTGCTGGATTTATTGGTTGGAAGGGTGGGAACATGGCCCCTGTAAAGCCAAAAAATTGAATCTTTAATATGTCTTTAATTTTTTAAGTTCAAAATGTCTCACTTTTTAAGGATTTTAAAGTGTCATACCGTGCCGAAGTCAGTAAATCTTTCATGATAGCAGCCCGCAATTAATTTGTTTCAAGTTCACCTACTCCTGCTATTAGGTGCTCGCATTGGGGTTTAATGATACCCTGTGCCCCCTACACCATAAATACCTATGTTAAGTCATCTGTAATGGAAAAAGATTTGGGGGTTCTGGTAGAGAAAGATGTAGCTGTAGCCAAAACAATGCCAAGGTAAGCAACGGTCAGAGCTAGCAAGATATTGTCTTGTATAAGAGGGGAATAGATTCAAGGGAGAAAAATGATTATGATCTCGCCTCTTTACAAGGCACTGGTAAGGCCCTCATTTGGAACATGCGGTGGCAGTTTGAATCCCATATACAAAAGGGACACTTGGAAATTGGGCCAGTTCAGAGAAGGGCAACTAAATTAATAAAGGGATGGAGGGGCTTGAATATGCAGGCAGATTAGAAAAGTTAGGGCTGTTTACATTGGAGAGCAGAAGGACGTTTGCTTGGGTATCGATAATCTTAGTATACAAATACATTTAAGGGACATACGAAAAACTCTCATGGTGCATTGTTCACTAATAAGTCATATCAGAGGACTCGTGGAATCCTTTAAGTGTGGTATGTATACTGGAAAAAGGGGACTTTGCATCATATAATCATATAAATACATGTAAGTAGCACTTACTCTTGAGGTGTGTGGTTGCTGATGCCTTCAGACAGTATGTTTGCTCAGGCTTGACCACTGACTGGCTGATTTTCCCACCTTACCCAACTCATACAGTATACACGCACACCAACTGTCAAACCTACCAGCTACAGCAAAAACTGCTTACAGGAATGCCAAAACGTAACATGTTTCCGATTGGCTATCTAATAGAAATAGGGGGCTCAGATCCCAACAATAAAACAGTACAGTATAGTTGGAGAATTACAGTTCACTAATGGCAATTAAAAAAACAAAATTTCCAGTGTACAACACCCTTAACACACAAAACTGCGTTGCATGCAAACTCACTGTATCGCAGCTCAATAGTGTAACGTACATTCATTCTATGGCACAGCGTTTTGAGTCTTGTGGAGTTGCGAACGAGGCCCTTAGAGAGACAAATGTTACTTAGCAGTTCGGGCTCTGTCAGCAAGATGCAAGCAGTTATTGTTCTAATTTATTCTTTTTAAAGACTTTCTTAGTTCCTATTGTAATCGTTAGGTAAAAAACTGAATGTGAAAATAAACCTGCAGTGGTCGGACGACTTTGTGTAAGCCGCATTTGTCTCAAACAAGGAATCTTTTGTCCGTACGTGGTATTATCTGAGTCCAGGCCAGATGCCAACGTCCGCGTGTTGACTGATTTCTGATCTAGTTGGACGGCTCCTTGCCAATTGTTTAGATAACTGACATATCAGACTTTCTTACTAAGAACCTGAAACCAGTTTTGGACAAATAGAAACATAATCGTATTAAATATGAAATGGGAGATGGTACTCTGCATGTCCCCCCAGTGCATGACGCGTCTCACCCCAGGGGCCGAGGTGCTTGCATTCCTGTGGCGGTACCCGGAGACGCCAATAAAACTAGTACCCTCTGGCTTTCTCGCTAATCAAACGGCAGGTTCTATACAAAGGAACCTTACCTTTTATTACCTATGGTGTTGTGGTTACAGAATTAGCTACACCAAAAGGCAATTAATACTACCTGTTAATGGGGTATTCCACCTTCCCTTTAATGTAGTTAGTTAAAGGTGGCAGTGCTCATTACCCAAGCAGTTTTTGGTGAGCGATATTTTAAAGGGTGGTTGCACAAGCACTGTGTCCCAGTTAATGTTCTGCGGACTTCCCTGCCATGGACACAGGTGATGGCATTTGGAATAGTTTAAAGGCAAATAAAATACACAGGATCAGGCGCTGAAACTGCGAAATCAATAGAATACTGGAAATACTTAACTTGATATATCAAAAAAACTTTCTGCCAGCCCCGCCCTTGCTTTAGTCCAGGGCCTCTCATCACTAGAGTGCGTCCTATTGGCTGAATCCCCACATGGAGGAGAGTGGGTGAGATGGGACCGGACCTGGTAATGCAATTCAGAAATTTCTATCGATCCATTGAAAACCTGGGGGATTGTTAGTGATTCAGGGCCCAACCCGTGAGGTACTTTGAATTAGGGGCGAGAGGGAGGGATGCATTAAAAGGGTTTGTTGGCCTTTAATGGGATTATTAGTCAAAACTAGTCACAAAAAAAAGAAAGGGGACTGTTTAGCCTTCAATCAGAATAAAGAAGAAATCCGACGTACTAGGAACCACAGTAAATCCTCAATAATGAAACTGTATAAAAAGGACATAGACGCCCCCGATGCGTGGTAAAGAACTTTTATGGGAATAAGAGCAAGAAGTTATCATTGTTTACCCTCATATTGCTATTATATATCTATCACCTTCCTATCACGCCCCTGTCTGTGGGGAAAGGGATTACACAATGTCTACACCTTTCTATTTTTTCTCCGGACGGACCTTCGAGGACTTTCGACCAGTCGGCCAGGAGGCAGGACTGTTGGTCGTCAAAAGTGAGACAGTACCTGCCATCTGCGCCATGGGCACGGATGTCAGGTGTCCGCAGCTTCGCTTGGTATGGCCTACGAATCGCAGATCGGGGACAAAACAACGACCTGACACACTAAATTCGGATGGAGAAAATGGTTGACGCAATATTCACAAGTTGGGTGCAGGATCAAAGATCGGTGCAGTGAAGTTGGTCCTGACAGCCGTTACCCGTGATGTTTTAGATTGCTAGAAAATCTTATTGCAACGATGACTTCCTAGATCGGAATATCTGCTAACCCTAAATTCTCGAGCTACTTATAATATGGGCATCTTGGTTCTCGAATACATATGGGATCTGGTACAGATCTATGATTATACATTGGGGGAGTGCCAATTGCCGACATACAGTATAGTAAGCTATGTGTAAAATCTGATATTCACTGGGGAGCGCATGTTCCTAATACCTATAGTATACATTGTATTACAGAAACTTCTGTTATATTTACTTGTGACGCTTGTTCTAGAGACAGGATAGATGAGAGAACTTCGAATTATTTAATATGGGCGCTGTCTACAGTACAGTAAGTTACTAGGACAGCTCTCCTTATTTATAAAGGGGATAGCACCATATGGATTGGTTATGAGAGGTACAGTATGAGAATGGTACTGCCCTGTAGGTGTTGACAAATGATCCTCTCTGACATGTCTCATGGCCTAGTAAATGGTAAGCTGATAGGTTCCTTAGAAGTACAGTACTAGGTATGTTGTAGTACAGAACATTCCTTTCGTCGACCGCCATGGAAGTTCATAGATTTAGTGAATTGTGGACAACTGCAAGTTCCTTAGACACGTCAGTATGGGGTTAGGATGGATGATACAGACATCTCCTCTATATTATATATACATATGTGGGAGCTGCCATATGTGTTCCCTTGAGACAGTACGTATGAGGGTATAGCTTATTGTATGTACAGAACATTCTTCTCTTATATGTATATTTAACATAGGTGGGAGCTGCAATTGTTTCCCTTAGACAGTACAGTATGGGGTTAGCGTTATGTATGTACAGAAAACATTCCTTCTTGTATATTATATATGTATACATATGGGTGGGAGCTGCCATATGTTCTACCTAGACAGTACAGTAGAGGGTATAGCTATTGTTGTACAGACATTCCTTCATTGTATTTTATATTCATACATATGGGTGGGAGCTGCCTATTGTGTTCCCTAGGACAGTACAGTATGAGGGTATAGGCTTCTTGTATGAACAGAACATTCCTGCTCTGTATATAATTTAAATATGGGTGGGAGACTGCCCTATTGTTTCCTAGACAGTACAGTATTGAGGGTAAGCTATTGTGTGTACAGAACATTCCTTCTGCCTGTATATTTATATTTATACATATGGGTGGGACGCTGCCATGAGTTCCCTTAGACAGTACAGTATGAGGGATATAGTTATGTGGTGTACAGAACATTCCTTCTCTGTATATTTATATTTAACATATGGGTGGGGAGAGCTGCCAATATTGTTTCCCCCTTGACAGTACAGTATGGGGTTTATAGCTTATTGTATGCTTACAGACATTCCTTCTCGTAGTTATTATATACAATATGGGTGGGAGCTGCCATATTGTTTCCTTAGACAAGTACAGTTGAGGGGTATAGCTTATTGTGTGTACAGAAATTCCTCTTCGTATATTTATATGTATACATATGGGGGGGGAGCTGCCATTTGTTTCCCTTAGACAGATACAGTAGAGGGGGTATAGTTTATTGTGTGTACGAACATTCCTTCTCTTGTATATTTTATTTATTACATATTGGTGTGGATGCTGACCATATGGTTTCCTCTAGACAGTAAGTATAGGAAGTATAGCTTATTGTGATGTACAGAAAATTCCTCTCTGTATATTATATATATAATATGGGTGGGAGCTGCCATATTGTTCCCTAGACAGTACGTTGGGTATAGCTAGAGTAGGTGTACAGAACATCCTCTCCATGTATATTATATTTATACATATGGGGGAGCGACATATTGGTTACCTTGGACAGTACGTATAGGGTTATATAGCTATTGTGTGTACAGAAAATTCCTTCTCTATATATTTATACATCTGGGTGGGAGCTGCCATATTGTTGCCCTTAGACAGTAATATGAGGTATAGCTTTTGGATGTACAGAACATTCGCTCGCTGTATATTTATATTTATACATATGGGTGGGAGCTGCCATATGTTTCCCTTAGGACAGTACAGTATGAGGGTATAGTATTTGTTGTACAGAACATCTTCTTGTAATTATTTTCATATGAGGTGGGAGCGCCTATGATTCCTAGAACAGTAGTATGGACGGGGATGGTACAATTTAAGCTTATATGTGTACCATTACAAGACTTAACTATTGTATCAAATATGTGGTTAGGGAATATTTGGATGTTATTTATAACTACCAATGTTTAACCACCTGTCAGGAAGTATCTGTGGTAAGGTTAGAGTACGTATAAGATGGTGGTACTAGAGACCTTCTGTTATTGATCTTTATACAACTCCAAATGGATGGTACTGCCATACGGTTACCTTAGGGTAGGGCATAAGGTTGGTAGACGTATGTCTTAATCATAAGTATTACGTACTGTATAAGTTAGGTATATAAAGTGGAGATTGTTTCTTATCGAAACCATCTCTATGTTAACATGTATACTGTTTAGTAATTATGGGTAGGGTAGGCTGACAATGGATGTAGTCTTACACCGAATACTGGATGTGGGACCAGTAACGTATAGACATTATGTGGATAGGGTCGGACAGATGATCATGTCATTATACCTCAGACTAGTCTATTGTAATGTTATTAAGACATAGTAGGGTTGGGATGACATGTTTTATCCAATACTATGTTCTCTTAGTACAGTACAGATGGGAGGGTATAAGGTGATGACTTGGAAGTGCATAAATCCAGAACATTTAGGACTGATACGTACTGGGTAGGTTAGTTTAATAATTTCTTTTAACCCCCAATATATGTCAGGTAATGTTACGGAATGCTAGTCCACTGTTTACCTACCAAAGTAACAGTTACTTAGGGTTAACATAGTTGGTTGTAAGACCATCCTTCTAGTCTACCTTCTATACCAGTGAGCGCCATATGATCTAGACAGTACACAGTAATAGGTATTGATGGCTGTAAGACATTACGTCTCATCTGGTCAAACTTTAATTTACCTACAATAGGGTGGTAAGCTCATATGTTACCATTAGTACATACAGTATTGGGGATAGCTATTGTGTAGGACAAACTCCATTCTATGTACTTTATACTACATATGTACGATGAGCAGATTACGATAGTAACATAGATTGGAATGCGTTGTATAAAGTTTAACCTCCATCTAGTAAAACCTTTATACCCTAGCCATATATGTCTGTTCAGAAGAGTTCATGGTATCATAGTATTGGCAGCATGGTTATATATACAAGTCACAGAAGGATCCCATACATAGTCAGGAGAATTCCTGTGCTTTGTACCTACCGGTTCTAATGGTACTGTATAACAGTTGGACAGATGGAGTAAGTTTAACACTAATATTTTTAGGTAACAGGGTGTAAAAAATAGACAATAGTAGGACATACGGTCACATGGAGTACTCTTTATACGCCCACCCCTATACCATGTTATATGTCAATGTTATAAGACATATGGTAGATAAAGTAAGACTAGACTGGAGATATGTTTAAAACCTACCATACATTTACTAAGTCCAACCGTTATACCTACGGCTAATGGTAGGGTATAAAGGTTAAGTAGACCAAATAGGAGAGTCTGTGTATAGTACATACCTCAATATTGTCCAACTATACGTACCATTAAGGCTGTACCATACACCATAGTAGTGAGTGATAAGACATAGTCGGCAGTTAGTCAACTTATACTACGATTGGATATTGTCTTTATACAGCTTACGATGTTACATATGTATGACTGTTATAAAGACATACGGTAGTTAAGGTGGCCTAGACTAGCTTTATACACCTCAAACATGTTACTAGTAACATGTATACAGATAATTCGGGTATTGGGTAAAGGATTGTATAAGACATGACGTGTCCTATCAGACTCCAACCTAATTTACCTACGTAACATGTTCGATACATTTACAGTATGGGTAGTATAAAGCACCGTTGTCAGACTAACCTGACCATAATGTCTTATAAGTAGATACTCCAATACTAGTATCTGAGTGTAAATGCATACAGTTACATCTAGTCCAACTTTATACCCTACCCATAATCTGTATAACAGGTACTAGTAACTAGTTTTTGGGAGTGTGGTATAAAGACATACCTCCATCTAGTCCAACCGTATACCCTTACCCATAATGTCGTATAACAGTTACATAGTAAACATAGTTATGGAGGTTGTATAAAGACATACGTCATAGCTAGTCCAACCGTTATACCCTACCAATAATGTCTGTATAACAGTTACATAGTAACATAGTATTGGAGGTTGATAAAGACATACGTCCATCTAGTCCAACCTTTATACCCACCATAATGTCTGTTTAACAGTACGTATAAACATAGTATGGAGGTTGTATAAAGATCTACCTCATCAGTCAAACCTTTATACCATACCATAATGTCTGTATAACAGTTAATAGTAACATAGTATTGGAGAGTTTGTATAAAGACATTACGTCCATCTAGTCCAACCTTATACACTACCCATAATGTCTGTTATAACGTTACATAGAAATAGTATTGGAGGTTGTTAAAGACATACGTCCATCTAGTCCAACCTAACCCTACCATAATGTCTGTTATAACAGTTACATAGAACATAGTACTGGAGATTGTATAAAGACATACACCATCTAGTCCCACCTTTATACCCTACCCATAATGTCTGTAAACAGGTACTAGTAAATAGTATGGAGGTTGTATAAAGACATACTCCATCTAGTCCACTTTATACCCTACCCATAATGTCTGGATAACAGTTACATAGTAACATAGTATTGGAGTGGTTTATAAAGACATACGTCCATCTAGTCCAACCTTTATACCCTACCCATAATGTCTGTATAAACAGTTACGTAGTAACTCTAGTATTGGAGTGTAAATTGATAGAAAAGACATTACGTCTCAATCTGTCCAACCTTTATTATAACCTACCCATAATGCTGTATTAACAGTTACTGGAGAACTAGTATGGAGGTTATTTATACAAGGACATAGTCCATCTAATAGTCCAACCTTTATACCCTACCCATACTGCTGTCTGTATAAACGTCTATTAGTAACATTAGTATGTGAGGTTGTATAAAGGCACACCATATGAGTCGAACTTTTCCACTTACCCTATGTCTGTAAACAGTACATAGTAACATATAATTCGGAGGTTGTATAAAGACATACGTCCATCTAGTCCAACCTTATAACCTCTACCCCAATACTAATGTCTTATAACAGTTACCGTTAGTAAATAGTATTGGAGTTGTATAAAGAAATACCATCCATCAGTCGCAACTTATACCCTACCCATAATGTCTGTATAACAGTTACATAGTAACATAGTATTGGAGGTTGTATAAAGACATACGTCCATCTAGTCCAACCTACTCCGCAATACCCACATTTCCTGCCTAATATTTGATCGAGAGGAAGGGGGAAATATTCCATTCCTGACTCCAAGTGGCAATCGGAAATTTCCCTGGATCTACTCCAACTTTATGTATCAATACCAGTAACTTGTAACATTCCGTGTTTGTAGAAACTCATCCAGCTTTTCATTAAACTGACCAATGAACCTGCCATAACAACGTCCATGGAGGACCGTTCCATAGCTTTACTATCTACAGGGACAAACCCTTTCCCACTCTACTTATGTATCAATACCAGTAATTGTAACATTCCTTGTTTGTAGAAACCCATCCAGCTTTATTAAACTGACCCAATGAAACTGCCATAACAACGTCCCTGGAGACAGTGCAATAGCTTTACGTTCTTACATGACAACCCTTTCCCAACTCTACTTTATGATCCAATAGCAGTCAACTTGTAACATTCCTTGTTTAGAACCCATCAGCTTTTTATTAAACTGACCAATGAACGCCATACAAAGTCCACATGGAAGACAGTTCCATAGCTTTACCGTTCTCACAGTGAAAAACCCTTTCCCAACTTAGTTTATGGTAATCCATACCAGAACTTGTAACATTCCTGTTTGTAGACAACTCATCCAGTTTTTATTAAAACTGCCAATGCTGACCTGCCATACAACGTCCAACTGGGAGAAAGGTCCTAGATTTACCGTTCTCACCAGTGACCAAACCCTTCCAGCTCTCTTTATGTAGTCAATACCCGTACTTGTAACATCCTTGTTTGTAGAAAACTCATCCAGCTTTTTATTAAACTGACCATGACCGCCATAACAACGTCCAAGCGGAAGACAGTTCCATAGCTTTACCGTTCCACAGTGACAACCTTTCCACACTCTACTTATGTTATCAATACCAGTAACTTGTAAAACATTCCGGGTTGTAGAAACTCATCCAGCTTTTATTAACGACCAATGAACCTGCCAAACAACGTTCCACTGGAAGACCAGGTTCCATAGATTAGCGTTCGTCACAGTGACAAAACCCTTTCCCAACTCTACTTTATGTATCAATCCCAGTAACTTGTAACATTCCATTGTTTGTAAGAAACCATCCCCAGATTCTTTTTATAAAACTGACAAATGAACCTGAAATAACAACGTCCATGAAGGACAGGTTCCATAAGCTTTATGTACTCACAGTGACAACCCGTTTCCCAACTCTACTTATGTATCAATCCCAGTAAACTGGTACATTCCTTGTTTGTAGAAAAATCCAGCTTTATCGTAAATGACCAATGAACCTGCCATAAACGTCACGGAGGACAGTTCATAGCTTTACGTTACTCACAGGACAAACCCTTTCCCAAGCTATACTAGATGTATCAATCAGTAACCGTAACATTCGTGTTTGTAGAAACACCATCGCTTTTTATAAAACTGGACCAAGAACTGCCATAACAACGTCCACTGGAGAGACAGTTCCATCGCGTTACCTTCTCACATGAAAAACCCTTTCCCAACTCTACTTATGTATCAATCCCAGTAACTTGAACATTCTGTTTGTAGAAAAACTTCAGCCAGCTTGTTTATTAAACTACCAATAACCTCCTAACAACGTCACTGGAAGACAGTTCCAAGCTTTACGTTTCACAGTGAAAACCCTTTCCCAACTCTACTTTATGTATCAAGTACCGTAAACTTGTAAATTCTTGTTGTAGGAAACTCCATCCAGCTTTTTATTAAATGACCAATGAACTGCCTAACAACGGCCCACCCCCCAAAATGGCAAGACAGTTCATAGCTTTACGTTATCACAGTGAAAACCGCTTCCCAACCGCTACTGTATGTATCAATCCCAGTAACTTGTAACATTACTTGTTTGTAGAACTCATCCAGCTTTTATTAAACGTGACCAAGAAACCTGCACCATAACAACGTCCACTGGAAGACAGTTCAATAGCTTGACGTTTCACAGTGACAACAACTTTCCCAACTCTATTTATGTTATCATCACAGTTAACTTGTACATTCTGTTTGTAAGAAACTCATCCAGCTTTTTATTAAAACTGACATGCAATGAACCTGCCATAACAAGTCCACTGGAAGACAGTTCCAGAGCTTTACCGTTCTCACAGTGAAAACCCTTTCCCAAACTCTACTTATGTATCAATCCAGAGTAACGTTGTAACATTCCGGTTTGTAGAAACCCATCCAGTTTTTATTAAACGACCAATGAACCTCATAACAACGTAGCACTGAAGACAGTTCTACGCTTTACCGTTCTCACAGGAAAAACTTTCCCAAACTCTGACTTTATGATCAATCCCAGTAACTTGAACATCCTTGTTGTAGAAACTCCAATCAGCTTATTATTAAACTGACCAATGAACCGCCATAACAAACGTTCCTGGAGGACAGTCCATTAGCTTACCGTTCTCCCAGTGACAAACCGCGTCCCAAAGCTTACTTTTGTATCAATACCAGTAATTGAACAAATTTCCGTGTTGTAGAAACTCATACAGCTTTTATTAAACTGACCAAGAACCTGCCATAAACAACGGTCCACGGAAGACAGTCACATAGCTTTACCGTTCACAGTGACCAACCCTTTCACAACTCTACTTTATGTACAATAACCTAGTAATTGTGACATTCCGTGTTGTAGAAATCATCCAGATTGTATTAAACTGACAAGAACCTGCATAACAACGTCCACTGGAAGACAGTCTACATAGCTCGTTACCGTTCTCACAGTGACAAACCTTCCCAAATCTATTATGTTCAATCCAGTAACTGTAACATTCCTTGTTTGTAGAAACTCATCAGCTTTTTATTAAAACTGGCCAATGAACCTGCCATAACAAGTCCACTGGAAGGACAGTTCCATTTAGCTTGCCTAGTCTCACAGGACAAACCCTTTCCCCCAACTCTACTTTATGTATCAATCCCAGTCAACCTGTAACATCCTTGTTGGGGAATAACTCATCCAGCTTTTTTATTAACTGACCAATGAACCTGCATAACAACGTCCACTGGAAGACAGTTCCATAGCTTTACCGTCTCACAGTGACAAACCTTTCCCAAACTCTACTTTATGGTACAACCAGTAACTTGTAACATTCCTGTTGTGTGAACTCATCCAGTTTTTATTAAAACGACCAATGAACCTGCCATAACAACGTCCACTGGAGAGACGTTCCATAGCGTTACCGTTCTCACAGTGACAAACCCTTGCCGAAACTCTACTTTAGATCATAATCCAGTAAGTTGTAACATTCCTGTTTGTAGACAACTCATCCAGCTTTTTATTAAAACTGACCAAGACCCTGCCATAAACAACGTGCCATAAGAACAGTTCATAGCCTTACCTATCTCACAGTGACAAACCCCTTTCCCAACTCTACTTTATGTATCATCCAGTAACTGTGTTAACATTCTTTGTTTGTGAAACCATCCAGCTTTTTATGATAAACTGACAGATGAACATGCCCATAACAACGTCCACTGGAAGACCAGTTCCATAGCTTTACCGTTCACAGGAAAACCCTTCCCAACCTATACTTATGTATCAATACCAGATAAGATTGTACATTCCTGTGTGGATAAAACTCATCCAGCTTGTTTATAAATGACCAATGACCTGCAATAACAACGTCACTTGGAAGACAGTTCCAGAGCTTACCTCTCCCAGTGGACAAAACCCTTTCCAATTAATTTATGCTATCAATTCCCCGTAACTTGTAACTCCTGGTTTGTGAAAACTGCAATTCCAGTCTTTTATTAACCTACACAAGGAACCTGACCATAACAACATCCAATGGAAGACAGTTCCAAGCTTTACCGTCCAACAGTGAAAAACCTTTCCCCTTACTTATGTATCAATCCCAGTAACTGTAACATTCCTTGTTGTGGGCAACTCATTCCAGCTTTTATTAAAACTGACCAATGAACCCTGCCATAAAACGTCCACGTGGAGGAGACAGTTCCATAGCTTTACCGTTTATCACAGTGAAAAACCTTTCCCACGTCTACGTTATGTATCAATACCCAGTAACTTGTAACATTCCTTGTTTGTACGAAACTCATCCAGCTTTTTATAAACTGACAATGACCCTGCAATAACAACGTCCACTGGAAAGAGTTACCAGAGCTGTACCGTTCTTCACAGTGAAAACCACTTTCCAACTCTACTTTTTAGGTATCATCCCGTAACTGTGTAACATTTCCTTGTTTGTAGAAATACATCCAGTTTTTATTAAACTGACCAATTGAACTGCCCATAACACGTCCACGGAGACAGTTCCATAGTTTACCGTTTCTCACAAGTGAAAACCTTCCCAACCTTCACTTTATGTAGCAATCCCAGTAACTTGTAACATTCCTGTTTGTAGAAACTCATCGCTGTTTATGAAATGACCAATGAACCTGCCATAACAACGTCCACTGGAAGACAGTTTCAAGCTTTACCGTTCTCACAGTGAAAAAACCTTTCCCAACCTCTTTTAAAACTTTTTATGTATCAATACCAGTAACTTGTAAACATCCTTGTTTGTGAAAACTCATTCACACGCTTTTTATTAAACTGACCAATGACTGCCATACAAACGGTCCACTGGAAGACAGTTTCCATAGCTTACGTTCTCACAGTGAACACCCATTCCCAAATCTACTTTTGTATCAATACCGTAAACTTGTAACATTGACCGTTGTTTGTAGAAAAACTCACAGCTTGTATTGAAACTGACCAATGAACTGCACATAACAAGCGTCCCACTGGAAGACAGTTCCATAGCTTTACCGTTACAAGATGACAAACCTTCCCAACTCTACCTTATGATCAATCACCAGTAACTTGTAAATTTCCTTGTTTGATAGAAACTCATCAGTTTTTATAAACTGACCAATGAACCGACATACAACGTCCACTGGAGAAAAGTTCCATAGCTTTACCGTTCTCCACAGTGAAAAACCTTTCCCAACTCTACTTATGATCAATCAAGTAACTTGTAACATTCCTCTGTTTGTAGAAACTAATCCAGCTTTTATAAAGACCAATGAACTCGATAACAAAGTCCACTGAAGACAGTTCCATAGCTTTAAACGTTCTCACAGTTGAAACAACCTTTCCCAATCTTACTTTATGTATCAATCCCAGTAACTTGTAACATTCCTGTGTTGTAGAAAACTCATCAGACTTTTATTAAAAGGACCAATGAACACTGCGCCATAACAACGGTCCCTGGAAGACAGTTTCCATAGCTTACCGTTCTCACAGTGACAAAACTTTCCCAAACTTACTTTATGTATCAATATAGTAAATTGTAACATTCCTTGTGTAGAAACTGCAGCAAGCTTTTGTATAAACTGACAATGAACCATGCCATAACAGTCGTCCACTGGAAGACAGTTCCATAGCTTACCGTTCT
The DNA here is from genome assembly GCA_019447015.1 of Hymenochirus boettgeri. Lineage (NCBI taxonomy): Eukaryota > Metazoa > Chordata > Amphibia > Anura > Pipidae > Hymenochirus > Hymenochirus boettgeri. The sequence continues at coordinate 22,104 of JAACNH010000077.1, forward strand.
CACAGTGAAAAAACCCTTTCCAAACTGCTATCTTAGTATCGCAATACCAGTGTAACATTCTGTTGTAGAACCCATGCGGGGGAGATAAAACACAGCTGATGAAAGGACCAAGGAACCCCAATAAACCCAAACCCAACCAATCATAAACAAGTCCACTGGAAGACAGTTCCATAGCTTCTACCGTTCTCAACAGTAAAAAAACCCTTTCACAACTCACTTTATGTTCAATCCCAGTGAACTGTACATTCCTTGTTTGTTGAAACTCATCCAGCTTTTTATTTAAAACTGACAATTGAACATGCCATAATCACGGTTCCACTGGAAGACGTTCCATAGCTTTACATTCTTCACAGTGACAACCCTTTCCACCCTCTATTTTAGCTTATGTAATCAAACCAGTAAACTTGTAAATTCCTTGTTTGAGAGAATCATCCAGCGTTTTATTAAACTGACCAATGAACACCTTGCCCATAAACAACGTCCACGGGAAGACAGTTCCATAGCTTTCCTTCTCACAGTTGACAAACCCTTCCCAACTCTACTTGTGATATCATACCAGAAATTGTAACAGTCCTGTTTGTGTAGAAAACTCATCCAGCTTTTTATTAAAACGGACCAATGAACCTGCCAAAAACGTCCACTGGAAAGACAGTTCATCGCTTTACCGTTCTCACAGTGACAAACCCTTCCCCAACTATACTTATAGGTATCAATCCAGTAATCTTGTACCATCCTTGTTTGTAGAACCATCCAGCTTTTATAAAACTGACCAATGAACCTGCCATAAACACGTCCACTGGAGACAGTCCTAGCTTTACCGTTCTCACAGTGACAAACCCTTTCCCAAACTCTACTATGTATCAGATCCAGTAGTAAACTTGTAACATTCCTGTTTGTAGAAAACTTCATCCAGCTTTTATTAAACTGACTACATTGACAACCTTCATAAACAACGATCCACTGGAAGACAGTCACATAGGATTACAGTTCTCACAGTGGACAAACCTTTCCCAAACTCATCTTTAGTATTCATACCCAGTAACTTGTTAACATTCCTTGTTTGTAGAAACTCAATCTAGTTTTTAGAACGTGACCAATGAACTGCATAAACAACGTCCACTGGAAGACAGGTTCCATAGCTTTACCGTTCTCACAGTGATCAAAAACCCTTTCCCAACTCTACTTTATGGTATCAACCCAGTAATTGTAACATTCCTTGTTGTAGAAAACTCATCCAGCTTTTTATTTAAACTGACCAATTGAACATGCATAACAAGTCCACGGAAGACAGTTCCAAGCTTTACAGTTATCACAGTGGACAAACCCTTTCCCAACTCTACTTTTGTATCAATACCAGTAACTTGTAACATCCTTGTTTGTAGAAAACTCATCCAGCTTTTTATGAAACTGACAATGAACCTGCCATAACAACGTCCACTGGAAGACAGTTTCCATAGCTTTACTGTTCTCACAGTGACAAAACCCTTCCTCAACCTCTACTTTATGTATCAATACCGAGTAACTTGTAAACATTCCTGTTTGTAGAAAATCATCAGCTGTTTATTAAAACTGACCAATGAACCTGCCAAACACGTCCACGGAAGGGGACGTTCATAGCTTTACCATTCTCACAGTGACAAACCCTTCCCCAACTCTACTTTATGATCAATTCCAGTAACTTGTAACATGTCCTTGTTGTAGAAACCTCATCCAGCTTTTTATAAACTGAACCAATGAACTGCCCATTAACAAACGTCCAACTGGAAGACATTCCATAGGCTTTACCGTTCTCACAGGAAGAAAACCCTTTCCCAACTTACTTTATGTATCATATCCCAGTAAATTGTAACATGTCCTTGTTTGATAAGAAACGTCATCCAGCTTATTTTAAAAATGACCAATGAACCTGCCCATAACAACGTCCACTGGAAGACAGTCCATAGGCTTTACGTTCTCACAGTGAAAAACCTTTCCCAACTTCTACTTTATGTATCAATCCCGTAATTGTAACATTTCCTTGTTGTAGAAAACCATCCAAGCTTTTATTAAACAATGACCAATGAACCTGCCATAACAACGTCCAGGAAGACAGTTTCCAAGTTTACCGTTCTCACAGTGAAAAAACCTTTCCCCCCAACTAGACTTATTATCAATCCAGAACTTGTAACATCTGTTGTTTGTAGGAAAACTCATCCAGCTTTTTATTAAACTGACCAATGAACTTGCCATAACAACGTCCACTGGAAAGAAGTGTAACATAGTATTGGAGGTTGTATAAAGACATACGTCCATCTAGTCCAACCTTTATACCCTACCCATAATGTCTATAACAGTTACATAGTAACATAATATTGGAGGTTGTATAAAGACATACGTCCATCTAGTCCAACATTTATATCGTACTCATTAACCTTACCAAACCCAGCAGGAGATATATTCCTTCCTGACTAGGTATAGGTTTGACCAAATCCAATTGTGATTGGTTAATAAATATTAACCAATGCTTGCAATAATATGATCACACATTAACCAATCATATTTGAACAAAATATTTAAATGTGCTTGGTTAATGAGTAATCATATGAAAGTTAAATATTTGTGTATACAACATGCAGTTCACATACATGTTCTATCTATCGCTCCCATGCATATATATAAATATACAAAGAAGGAATGTTCTGTACACACAATAAGCTATACCCTCATACTGTACTGTCTAAGGGAAACAATATGGCAGCTCCCACCCATATGTATAAATATAAATATACAGAGAAGGAATGTTCTGTACATCCAATAAGCTATACCCTCATACTGTACTGTCTAAGGGAAACAATATGGCAGCTCCCACCCATATGTATAAATATACAGAGAAGGAATGTTCTGTACACACAATAAGTTATACCCTCATACTGTACTGTCTAAGGGAAACAATATGGCAGCTCCCACCCATATGTAGAAATATAAATATACAGAGACAATGTTCTGTACATCCAATAAGCTATACCCTCATACTGTACTGTCTAAGGGAACAATATGGCAGCTCCCACCCATATGTATAAATATAAATACAGAGAAGGAATGTTCTGTACACACAATAACTATATCCTCATACGGTACTGTCTAAGGGAACAATATGGCAGCTCCCACCCATATGTATAAATATAATATACAGAGAAGATGTTGGACACCAAAACTATACCCTCAATACTGTACTGTCTAAGGGAAACAATATGGCAGCTCCCATCCATATGTATAAATATAATATACAGAGAAGGATGTTCTGTACACACAATAAGCTATACCCTATACGTACTGTCTAAGGGAAACATATGGCAGTCCACCCCACCATATGAGAAAATACAAAGAACAATGTTTCTGACACACATCCGCTACTCACCCCCATACTGTACTGTCTAGGGAAACATATGGCAGCCCCCACCCATATGTAATACAATATAAATATAAGAGAAGGAATGTTCTGTACACACCAACGAAAACTATACCCTCATACTCTGAAGCATATGCTCCTTCAAGGACCAACAATAATCGCCCTCAGCTACCCGATCCCTATATGGCTATAATACACGAGAAGGAATGTATGTACACACAAGGCTTATACCCATACTGTACTCGCCAAGGGAAACACCATATGGCAGCTCCCACCATATTTAATATATTAGAGAAGGAATGTTCTGTACATACAATAAGCTATACCTCATACTGTACTGTCTAAGGGAACAATATGTCAGCTCCCACCCATATGTATAAATATAATATAATGGAGGAATGTTTGTACACACAAAAGCTATACCTATACTGTACTGTTCTAAGGGAAAACAATATGGCAGTCCCACCCATATGTATAAATATAAATATACAGAGAAGGAATGTTTCTGTACATACAATAAGCTATACCCTCATACGTACTGTCTAGGGAAACAACAGCTTGCAGCCTCCCACCCATATGTATAAATATAATATACAGATGAAGGAATTTCTCGTACATACCAATAAGCTATACCTCCTACTGTACTGCTAAGGAAACAATATGGCAGCTCCCACCCCACTATGTATAAATATAATATAGAGAGAAGAATGTTCTGTACACACAATAAGCTATACCCTCATACTGCTGTCTAGGGAAACAATATGGCAGCTCCCACCCATATGTATAAATATAAATATACAGAGAAGGAATGTTCTGTACATACAATAAGCTATACCCTCATACTGTACTGTCTAAGGGAAACACTATGGCAGCTCCCACCCATATGTATAAATATAAATATACAGAGAAGGAATGTTCTGTACACACAATAAGCTATACCTGTCTCCAGTGGCGTGTTGTTATGGCAGGTTCATTGGTCAGTTTAATAAAAAGCTGGATGAGTTTTACAAACAAAAGGATGTTACAAGTTACTGGGAATGATACATTAAAGTAGTTGGGGAAAGGTTTTTTCACTGTGAGAAGGTTAAAGCTATGGAACTGTCTTCCGTGGACGTTGTTATGGCAGGTTCATGTCAGTTTTTAATAAAAAGCTGGATGAGTTTCTACAAACAAGGAATGTTTACAAGTTACTGGGATTGATACATAAAGTAGAGTTGGGAAAGGTTTTTCACTGTGAGAACGGTAAAGCTATGGAACTGTCTTCAGTGGACGTTGTTATGGGCAGGTTCATTGGTCTCATTTAATAAAAAGCTGATGAGTTTCTACAAACAAGGAATGTTACAAGTTTACTGGTATTGATAACATAAAGTAGAGTTGGGAAAGGGTTTTCACTGTGAGAACGGTAAAGCTATGGAAATGTCCTCCAGTGGACGTGTGTTATGGGCAGGTTCATTGGTCAGTTTAATAAAAAGCTGGATGAGGTTTCTACAACAAGGCATGTTACAAGTTACTGTATTGATACATAAAGTAGAGTTGGGAAAGGGTGTTGTCACTGTGAGAACGGTGAAAGCTATGGAACTGTCTTCCAGTGGACGTTGTTATGGCAGGTTCATTGGTCAGTTTATAAAAAGCTGGATGAGTTTCTACAAACAGGAATGTTACAAGTTACTGGTATTGATACATAAAGTAGAGTTGGGAAAGGGTTTGTCACTGTGAGAACGGATAAAGCTATGGAACTGTCTTCCAGTGGACGTTGTTATGGCAGGTTCATTGTCAGTTTAATAAAAAGCTGGATGAGTTTTACCAAACAAGGAATGTTAAAGTTACTGGTATTGATACTAAAGTAGAAGTTGGGAAAGGGTTTTCACTGTGAGAACTATAGTAAAGCTATGGAAACTGTCTTCCAGTGGACGTTGTTATGGCAGGTTCATTGGTCAGTTTAAATAAAAAGCTGGATGAGTTTCTACAACAAGGAATGTTACAAGTTACTGGATTGATACATAAAGTAGAGTTGGGAAAGGGTTTGTCACTGTGAGAACGGTAAAGCTATGGAACTGTCTTCCAGTGGACGTTGTTATGGCAGGTTCATTTGTCAGTTTAATAAAAACTGGATGAGTTTCTACAAACAAGGAATGTTAAAGTACTGGGATGATACATAAGTAGAGTTGGGAAGGGTTTGTCACTGTGAGACTGTAAGTCTATGGAACTGTCTTCCAGTGGACGTTGTTATGGCAGGTTCATTGGTCAGTTTAATAAAGCTGGATGAGTGTTTCTAACAACAAGGAATGTTACAAGTTTACTGGTATTGATACATAAGTAGAAGTTGGGAAAGGGTTTGTCAGTGAGAACGGTAAAGCTATGGAACTTCTTCCAGTGGACGTTTTATGGCAGGTTCATTGTCAGTTTAATAAAAGCTGGATGAGTTCTACAAACAAGGAATGTACAATTACGGATATGATACATAAAGTAGAGCTGGGAAGGGTTTGTCACTGTGAGAATCGGTAAAGCTATGGAACTGTCTTCCAGTGGAGTGTATGGCAGGTTCATTGGTCAGTTTTAATAAAAAGCTGGATGAGTTTCTACAAACAAGGATGTTACAAGTTTGGGATTGATACATATAAGTAGAGTTGGGAAAGGGTTTGTCACTGTGAGAACGGTAAAGCTATGGAACTGTTTCCAGTGGACGTGTGTTATTGGAAGGGTTCATTGGTCAGTTTAATAAAAAGCCTGGATGGTTTCTACAAACAAGGAATGTTACAAGTTACTGGATTGATACATAAGTATAAGTTGGGAAAGGGTGGTTGTCACTGTGAGAAGGTAAAGCTATGGAACTGTCTTCCAGTGGACGTTGTTATGGAGTGTTCATGGTCAGTTTAATAAAAAGCTGGATGTAGTTTCTAACAAAAAAGGAATGTACAAGTTACTGGGATTGATAACATAAAGTAGAGTTGGGAAGGGTTTTACTGTGTGAGAACGGTAAAGCTATGGAACCTGTCTTCCAGTGGACGTTGTTATGGCAGGTTCCTTGGTCAGTTTAATAAAATGCTGATGGGTTTCTACAAACAGGAATGTTACAAGGTATCTGGTATTGATACTAAAGTAGAGTGGGAAAGGGTTTGTTCACTGTGAGAACGGTAAAGCTATGGAACTGTCTTCCAGGGACTTGTTATGGCAGGTTCATTGGTCAGTTTAATATAAAAGGGATGAGTTTCTACACAAGGAATGTTACAAGTTTACTGGGATTGATACATAAAGTAGAGATGTTGGGAAAGGGTTTGTCACTGTGAGAACGGTAAGCTATGGAAACTGTCTTCCAGTGGACGTTGTTATGGCAGGTTCATTGGTCAGTTTAATAAAAGCTGTGATGAGTTTTCTACACACAACGGAATGTTACAAGTTACTGGGATTGATACATAAAGTAGAGTTGGGAAAGGTTTGTCACTGTGAGAACGGTTAAAGCTATGGAACTGTCTTCAGTGGACGTTGTTATGGCAGTTCATTGGTCAGTTTAATAAAAGCTGGATTAGTTTCTACAAACAAGGAATGTTACAAGTTACTGGTGATTGAACATTAAGTAGAGTTGGGAAAGGGTTTTGTCACTGTGGAGAACGGTAAAGCTATGGAACTGTCTCCAGTGGACGTTTGTTTATGCGGTTCATTGGTCGTTAATAAAAAGCTGATGAGTTTCTACAAACAAGGAATCGTTACAGTTCGTATTGATCTAAGTGAGGGGGGAAGGGTTTTTCACGTGAGAACGGTAAAGCTATGGAACTGTCTTCCAGGGGACGTTGTTATGGCAGGTTCATTGCAGTTTAACAGCTGGATGCGTTTTCTACAAACAGGAATGTTACAAGTTACTGGGTATTGATACATAAAGTAGATGTGGGAAAGGGTTTGTCACTGTGAGAACGGTAAGCTATTGGAACGCTTCCAGTGGACGTTGTTATGGCAGTTCATGGTCAGTTTAATAAAAAGCTGGATGAGTTTCTACAAAACAGGATGTTACAAGTTACTGGCTGATTGATACACACAAAGTAGAGTTGGGAAAGGTTTTTTTCACTGTGAGAACGGTAAAGCTATGGAACTGTCTTCCAGTGGACGTTGTTATGGCAGGTTCATTGGTCAGTTTCATAAAAGCGGATGAGTTTCTACAAACAAGGAATGTTACAAGTTACTGGATTGATCACATAAAGTAGAGTTGGGAAGGGTTTGTCACTGTGAGAACGGAAAGCTATGGAACTGTCTTCAGTGGACGTGTTATGGCAGGTTCAATTGGTCAGTTTAATAAAAAGCTGGATGAGTTTCTACAAACAAGGAATGTTACAAGTTACTGGGATGATACAAAAGTAGAGTTGGGAAAGTGGTTTTCACTGTGAGAAACGGTAAAGCTATGGAACTGTTCTTCCAGTGGACGTTGTTAGGCAGGTTCATTGGTCAGTTTATCATAAAAAGCTGGATGAGTTTCTACAAACAAGGAATGTTACAAGTTACTGTATTGATACATAACGTAGAGTTGGGAAAGGTGTTTTCACTGTGAGTAACGGTAAAGCTATGGAACTGTCTTCAGTGGACGTTGTTATGGCAGGTTCATTGGTCAGTTTAATAAAAGCTGGATGAGTTTCTCACAAACAAGGAATGTACAGTTACTGGGATTGATACATATAAAGGAGTTGGGAAGGGTTTGTCACCTGTGGAACGGTAAAGCTATGGAACTGTCTTCCAGTGGACGTTGTGTTATGCGAGGTTCTTGGCAGTTTAATAAAAAGCTGGATTGCAGTTTCTACAACCAAGGAGTTACAAGTTACTCGGGATTGATACATAAATAGAGTTGGGAAAGGGTTTGTCACTGTGAGAACGGTAAAGCTATGGAACTGTCTTCCAGTGGACGTTGTTATTGCAGGTTCATTGGTCAGTTTAATAAAAAGCTGGATGAGTTTCTACAAACAAGGAATGTACAAGTTACTGGTATTGATACATAAGTAGAGTTGGGAAAGGGTTTGACTGTGAGAACGGTAAAGCTATGGAACTGTCTTCCAGTGGACGTTGTTATGGGCAGTTCATGGTTCAGTTTAATAAAAAGCTGATGAGTTTACAAACAAGGAATGTTACAAGTTACTGGATGATACATAAGTAGAGTTGGGAAAGGGTTTGTCACTGTGAGAACGGTAAAGCTATGGAACTGTCTTCAGGGACGTTGTTATGGCAGGTTCATTGGTCAGTTTAATAAAAAGCTGGATGAGTTTCTACAAACAAGGAATGTTACAAGTTACTGGACTTGATAATAAAGTAGAGTGGGAAAGGGTTTGTCACTGTGAGAACGGTAAAGCTATGGAAGTCGTTTCCAGTGGACGTTGTATGGCAGGTTCATTGGTCGTTTTAATAAAAGCTGGATGAGTTTCTACAAACAAGGAATGTTACAAGTTACTGGTATTGACATAAAGTAGAGTTGGGAAAGGGTTTGTCACTGTGAGAACGGTAAAGCTATGGAACTGTCTTCCAGTGGACGTTGTTATGGCAGGTCATTGGTCAGTTTAATAAAAAGTGGGATGAGTTTCTCAAAACAAGGATGTTACAAGTTACTGGGATTGATACATAAAGTAGAGTTGGGAAAGGGTTTGTCACTGTGGCGAACGGTAAAGCTATGGAACTGTCCTTCCAGTGGACGTTGTTATGGCAGGTTCATTGGTAGTTTAAAAAAAGCTGATGAGTTTCTACAAACAAGGAATGTTACAGTTATGGATTGAACATAAAGTAGAGTTGGAAAGGGTTTTCACTGTGAGAACGGTAAAGCTATGGAACTGTCTTCCATGGACGTTGTTATGCGACGGTTCTTGTCAGTTTAATAAAACAGTGGATGAGTTTCTACAAACAGGAATGTTAACAAGTTATCGGTATTGATACATAAAGTAGAGTTGGGAAAGGGTTGTCACTGTGGGAACGGTAAAGCTATGGAACTGTCTTCCGTGGACGTTGTTATGGCAGGTTCATTGGTCAGTTTAATAAAAAGCTGGATTGAGTTTCTACAACAGGAATGTTACAAGTTACTGGTATTGATACATAAAGTAGAGTTTGGGAAAGGGTTTGTCACTGGGAGAACGGTAAAGCTATGGAACTGTCTTCCATGGACTGTTGTTATGGCCAGGTTCATTGGTCAGTTTAATAAAAGCTGGATTGAGTTTCTACAAACAAGGATGTTACAAGTTACTGGGATTGTACATAAAGTAGAGTTTGGGAAAGGGTTTTGTCACTGTGAGAACGGTAAAGCTAGGAACTGTCTCAGTGGACGTTGTTATGGCAGGTTCATTGGTCAGTTTAAAAAAAGCTGGATGGGTTTCTACAAACAAGGAATGTACAAGTTATTGGATTGATACATAAAGTAGAGTTGGGAAAGGGTTTCACTGTGAGAACGGTAAAGCTATGGAACTGTCTTCCAGTGGACGTTGTTATGGCAGGTTCCAGGGTCAGTTTTAATAAAAAGCTGGATGAGTTTCTACAAACAAGGAATGTACAAGTTACTGGTATTGATACATAAAGTAGAGTTGGGAAAGTGTTTGTCACTGTGAGAACGGTAAAGCTATGGAACTGTCTTCCAGTGGACGTTGTTATGGCAGGTTCATTGGTCAGTTTAATAAACAAGCTGGATAGTTCTACAAACCAGGAATGTACAAGTTACTGGGATTGATACATAAGTAGACGTTTGGGAAGGGTTTTCACGTGGAACGTAAAGCTATGGAACTGTCTTCCAGTGGACGTCCTGTTATGGCAGGTTCATTGGTCAGTTTAATAAAAAGCTGGATGAGTTTCTACAAACAAGAAGTTACAAGTTACGGTATTGATACATAAAGTAGAGTGGGAAAGGGTTTGTCACTGTGAGAAGGTAAAGCTATGGTAACTGTCTTCCAGTGGACGTTGTTGTGGCAGGTTCATTGTCAGTTTAATAAAAAGCTGGATGAGTTTCTACAAACAAGGAATGTACAAGTTCTGGGATTGATACAATAAGTAGAGTTGGGAAAGGTGTTGTCACTGTGAGAACGGATTAAAGCTATGGAACTGTTCTTCCAGTGGAGTTTGTTATGGCATGTCATGCGGTCAGTTTAATAAAAAGCTGGATGGTTTCTACAAACAGGAATGTTACCAAGTTACTGGATGATTACATTATAAGTAGAGTGGGAAAGGGTTTGTCACTGTGAGAACGGTAAAGCTATGGAACTGTCTTCAGTGACGTTGTTATGGCAGGTTCATTGGTCAGTGTAATAAAAGCTGGATGGTTTCTACAAACAAGGAATGTTACAAGTTACTGGTATTGAACATATAAGTAGAGTGGGAAAGGGTTGTCACTGTGAGAACGGTAAAGCTATGGAACTGTTCCAGGGACGTTGGTATGGCAGGTTCATTGGTCAGTTTTAATAAAAAGCTGGATGAGTTTCTACAAACAAGGAATGTTACAAGTTACTGGGATTGATAATAAAGTAGAGTTGGGAAAGGGTTTGTCACTGTGAGAACGCTAACTATGGAACTGTCTTCCAGTGGACGTTGTTATGGCAGGTTCATGGTCAGTTAATAAAAGCTGGATGAGTTTCTACAACAAGGAATGTTACAAGTACTGGTATTGATACATAAAGTAGAGTTGGGAAAGGTTTGTCACTGTGAGAACGGTAAAGCTATGGAACTGCCTTCAGTGGACGTTGTTATGGCAGGTTCATTGGTCAGTTTAATAAAAAGCTGGAGAGTTTTCAAACAAGGAATGTTACAAGTTACTGGGTGATTGATACATAAAGTAGAGTTGGGAAAGGGTTTGTCACTGGTGAGAACGGTAAAGACTATGGACTGTCTTCCAGTGGACGTTGTTATGGCAGGTTCATTGGTTTTTTACAGTTTAAAAAAAGACTGGATGAGTTTTACAAACAAGGAATGTTACAAGTTCTGGATGATACATAAAGTAGAGTTGGGAAAGGGTTTTCACTGTGAGAACGGTAAAGCTATGGAACTGTCTTCAGTGGAGTGTTATATGGCAGTTCATTGGTCAGTTTAATAAAAAGCTGATGAGTTTCTACAAACAAGAATGTTACAAGTTACTGCGTATTGAGACATAAAGTAGAGTTGGGAAAGTTTTTCACTGTGAGAACGTAAAGCTATGAACTGTCTTCCAGTGGACGTGTTGTATGGGGTTCATTGGTCAGTTTAAAAAGCTGGATGAGTTTCACAAAACAAGGAATGTTACAAGTTACTGGATTGATACATAAAGTAGAGTTGGGAAAGGTTTTGTCACTGTGAGAACGTAAAGCTATGGAACGGTCTTCCAGTGGAGTTGTTATGGCAGGTTCATTGGTCAGTTTAATAAAAGCTGGATGAGTTTCTACAAACACGGAATGTTACACATTAGCGGGATTTGATACATAAGCCGTGAGTTGGGAAAGGTTTGCTCACTGTGAGAAGGTAAAGCTATGGAACTGTCTTCAGTGGAACGTGTGTTATGGCCAGGTTCATTGGTCAGTTGAATAAAAGCTGGATGCGGTTTCTAAAACAAGGACACTGTTACACAGTTACGTGGTGATTTGATACATAAAGTAGAGTTGGGAAAGGGTTTGCACTGTGAGAAAGGTACAAGCTATGAACTGTCTTCCAGTGGGACGTTGTTATGGCAGGTTCCATTTGTCATTCATAAAAAGCTGGATGAGTTCGTCATACCAAACAGCGAATGTCACAGTGTACTGGTATGGATACATAAAGTAGGTGGGAAAGGTTTGTCACTGTGAGAACGGTAAGTATGGGAACTGTCTTCCATGAGGAGTTGTTATGGAAGGTTTCACTGGTCCACGTTATAATAAAAAGACTGGATGAGGTTTCTACCAAACAAGGATGTTACAAAAGTTACTGGGATTGATAATAAGTAGAGTTGGGGAAGGGTTTCACTGTGAGAACGGTAAAAGCTATGGAACTGTCTTCCAGTGGAGCGTGTTATGGCAGGTCATTGGTCACGTTTAATAAAAAGCTAGGATGAGTGTTCTACAAACAAGGAATGTTAACAAGTACTGGTATTGATACATAAAGTAGAGTTGGGAACAGGGTTGTTTCACTGCTGAGAACGGTTAAGCTATGTAAACTGTCTTCCAGTGGACGTTGTTATGCGTAGGGTCATTGTTCAGTTAATTAAAAAAGCTGGATGGGTTATCTACAAACAAGGATTTCAAGTTACTGGCGATTGATCCATAAAGTAGAGTTGGGAAAGGGTTTGTAACTGTGAGACCGTTAAGCCCTATGGAAACTGTCTTCCGTGGACTGTTGTTATGGCAGTTCATTGGTCCTTGTTAATAAAAAACCGGGGGCTGGATGGGTTTTCTACAAACAAGGGAATGTTACACAGTTACTGGTATTGTTACATAAAGTAGAGCGGATCGGAAAGGTTTGCACTCTGTGAGTACGGTTAAAAGCATGGAACTGTCCCTCCAGTGGAGTGGTTGGCAGGCAGGTTCATGGTCAGTTTAATAAAGGGGTAGCGACAAGTGGATGAGGTTTCTACAAACAAGGAACTGTACAAGTAACGGGATTGATACATAAAGTAGAGTTGGGAAACGGGTTTGTCAATGTGAGAACAAAGCTATGGAACTGTTTCTCCAGTGAACGTTGTTATTGGCAGGTTCATTGGTCGGTTACATAAAAAGGCTGGATGGGTTTCTACAAACAAGGATGTTACAAGTTACTGGGAATTGTACAAAAGTAGATGTGGGAAAGGGTTGTGTCAACTGTGAGAACGGTAAAGCTATGGACGGTCTTCCAGTGGACGTGTTTTTATGCATGTTCATGGTCAGTTTAATAAAAAGCTTGATGAGTTTCAATCAAACAAGGAAATGTTACAAGGTTAATGGGTTGATACATAAAGTAGAGTTTGGAAAATGTTTTTCACTGTGAAACGGTTAAAGCTATGGAACTGTCTTCCAGTGGACGTGTTATGGCAGGTCATTGGTCAGTTTTAAAAAGCTGATGAGTTTTCAAACAAGGAATGTTACAAAGTTACTGGTATTGATACATAAGTAGAGTCTGGAGGAAAGGTTTGTCACTGTTGAAACGGTAAGTATGGAACTGTCTTCCTAGTGGACGTTGTTATGGCAGGTCCATTGGTCGTTTATTAAAAAAACTGAGATGAGTTTCTACAAACAAGGGAATGTTACAAGTATGTATGATACATTTAAGTAGAGTTGGGAAGAAGGGTTGTTCAACGGAGAGGTACAGCTGGAAACTGTCTTGCCAGTGGAGGTTGTTAATGGGGGGCAGTTTCATTGGTCAGTTTTAATTAAAAAAGCGGTGAGTTTTCTACAACAAGGAGATGTTACAAGTTAACTGGGTATTGATACTAAAGTAGAGTTGGGAAAGGGTTTGATCACTGTGAGAAACGGTAAGCTATGGAAAAAATGTCTTCCAGTGGCGTTGTTATGCATGTTCAATTGGTTAAGTTTACATAAAAGCTGGATGAGTTTCTACAAACAAGGAGTGTACCAGTTATTGGTTGATACACTAAGTAGAGTTGGAGGAAAAGGGTCTTGTTCACTGTATGAGAACGTGTCAAGCTTGATCGGTGTCTTCCAATGGGACGTTTTGTTATTGGCAGGTTCATTGGTCCAGTTATATACAAAGCTGGAATGAGTTTTAAAACAGAATGTTTACAAGTTACTGCGTATTGCTACAAAGTAGGAGTTGGGAAAGGGTTTGTCACTGTTGAGGAGAACGGTAATTAAAGCTATGGAACTGTCTTCCAGGGGACGTTGTTTATGGCAAGGTTCATTGTCAGTTTAATAAAAGCTGGAGAGTTTCTACCAAACAAGGACTGTACAAGTTTACTGGTTATTGATACATAAAGTAGAGTTGGGAAAGGGTTTGTCCACTGTGTGAGAACGGTAAACTAGGAAAACTGTCTTCCAGTGACGTTGTTTGTTAGGGCAGGTTTCATTGGCAGTTTAATAAAAAGGCCTGGATGAGGTTTCTACAAACAAGGAAATGTTACAAGTTACTGGTGATGAGACCTAAAGTAGAGTTGGGAAAGGGTTTTCTTTTACTGTTGGAGCAACGGTAATAAAGCTATGGAATTGTCTTCCAGTGGAATTGTTATGGCAGGATTCATGCGTCAGGTTTAATAAAAAGCTGAATGAATGGTTCTACAAACAAGGAATGTTACAAGTTACTGGGATTGATACATAAAGTAGAGTTGGGATGGAAAGGTTTTTTCACGGTGTGAGAACGGTAAGCTAGGAAAACTGATTTCCAGTGGACGTGTTATGGCAGGTTCATTGGTTCAGTTTAATAAAAAAGCTGGATGAGTTTACAAACAAGGAAGTACAAGTTACTGGATTGATACATAAAGTAGAGTTGGAAAGGTTTTCACTGTGAGAACGGAAAGCTATGGAACTGTCTTCCAGTGGGACGGGTGTTATGGCGGTTCATTGGTCAGTTTATAAAAAGTGGATGAGTTTCTACCAACAAGGAATGTTACAAGTTACTGGGATTGATAATAAAGTAGAGTTGGGAAAGGTTTTTTCACTCGTGAGAACGGTAATTATAAAGGCATGGAACGTCTTCCAGTGGACGTTGTTAATGGAGGTTCATTGCGTCAGTTAATAAAAAGCTGGTGAGTTTCTACAAAAAGGAATGTTACAAGTTACTGGGAGTGATACATAAAGTAGAGTTGGGAAAGGGTTTCACTGTGAGAACGGTAAAGCATAGGAATGTCTTCCAGGGACGTGGTTATGGAAGGTTCTGTTCGTTTAAAAAAAAGCTGGATGAGTTTCTACAAAACAAGAATGTTACAAGTTTACGGGATTGGATACATAAAGTAGAGTTGGGAAAGGGTTTGTCACGGAGAAGAATGTAAAGCTATGGAACTGTATTCACACTGGACGTGTTATGGCAGGTTCATTGGCAGTTATAAAAAGCTGGATGAGTTTTCTACAAAACATAGGAATTTACAAGTACTGGTATTGATTACCTAAAGTAGAGTTGGGAAAGGGTTTCAACTGTGAGAACGGTGTTAAACTAGGGAAAACTGTCTTCCAAGTGGACGTTGTTCGGGCGGTCATTGGTCGTTTAATAAAGCTGGATGAGGGTTTCTAAAACAAGGAATGTTACACGTTACTGGTATGATAAATAAAGTAGAGTTTGGGATAAGGGTGTCACTGTGAGAATTGGTTTAAAGCTATGGAACTGTATTCTAGGGACGTTGTTATGGCAGGTGTTCATTGGTCAAGGTTAAGAAAAAGCTGGATGAGTTCTACAAACAAGGAATTGTTACAAGTTACGGGATTGATACATTAAAGTAGAGTTGGGAAAGGTTTGTTTTGTCACTGTGGAGAACGGTTAAAAGCTATGGAAAACTGTCTTCCAGTGGACGTTGTTATGGCAGGTTCATTGGTAAGTTTAATAAAACGATGGAGAGTTTCTGACAAACAAGGAATGTACAAGTTACTGGTATTTAGACATCATAAAGTAGGTTGGGAAAGGTTTGTTTGTCACTGTGGAAGAGAACGGGTTAAAGCTATGGAACTGTCTTCCAGTGACGTGGTTTATGGCAGGTTCATTGGTTCAGTTAAATAAAAGCTGGAGGTTTCTACAAACAAGGAATGTTACAAGTTACTGGGATGATCCATAAGTAAGAGTTGGGAAACGGGTTTTCACTGGAAGAACGGTAAAGTTATGGAACTGTCTTCAGTGGACGTTGTTATGGGAAGGTTCATTGGCCAGTTTAATAAAAGTAGATGAGTTTCTACAACAAGGAGTTACAAGACTGGGATGATTGATTACTAAAGTAGAGTTGGGGAAAGGGTTTGTCAATGTGAGAAACGGTAAAGATATGTAACTGTCTTCAGTGGACGTGTGTTATTGCAGGTTCATTGGTCAGTTTAATAAAAATCTGGAGGGTTTTCTACAAAAACAAGGAATGTTACAAGTTACGCTATGATACATAAAGTAGATGTGGGGAAAGGTTTGTCCACTTGAGAACGGGTAAAGCTATGGAAAACGTCTCCAGGGGAAGTTGTTTATGCAGGTTCAGTGGTCCGTTTAATAAAAAGCTGGAGGGTTTCTAAAAACAAGGAAGGTAACAAGTTTACGGTATTGATACATAAAGTAGGCTGGGAACGGTTTGTCACTGGAGACGGTAATAAAGCTATGGAAGTCTCCTCCAGTGGACGTTGTTATGGCAGTTCATTGGTAGTTATAAAAGATGGAGGGTGTCATACAACAAGGAATGTTACAAGTTACTGGGAGGATACATAAGTAGAGTTGGGAAGGGTTTGTCACTGTGGAACGGTAAAGCTATGGAAATGTCTTCCGTGGACGTTTTGTTATGGTAGGTTCATGGTCGTTTAATAAAAAGTGGATGGGTTTCTACAAAAACAAAGGAATGTTAACAAGTTACTGGGATTGCTAAATAAAGTAGAGTTGGGAAAGGGTTTTCACTGTGAGAAGGTAAAGCTTGGACTGTCTTCCAGTGGACGTTGTATGGCAGGTTCATTGGTTCAGTTTAATAAAAGTGGATGATTTCTACAAACAAGGAAGTTACAAGTTACTGGTATTGATACATAAAGTAGAGTTGGGGAAAGGGTTTGTCCTGTGAGAACGGTAAAGCTATGGAACTGTCTTCCAGTGGACGTTGTTATGGTAGGTTCATTGGTCAGTTGACTCAATAAAAGCTGGATGGGTTTCTACAAACAAGGAATGTACACGTTACTGGGGATTGATACTAAACCAGTAGAGTTGGGAAAGGGTTTTCACTGTGAGAACGGTAATAAAGCTATGGGAACCTGTCTTCCAGTGGACGTTGTTATGGCAGGTTCTTCATTGGTTCAGTTTAATAAAAGCTGGGAGGGTTGGAGGGTTTCTACAACCAAGGAATGTTACAAGTTACTGTATTGATACATAAAGTAGAGTTGGGAAAGGGTTTGTCACTGTGAGAACGGTTAAAGCTATGAAACGGTCTTCCAGTGGACGTTGTTTTGGTGGTTCATTGGGCAGTTTAATAAAAAGCTGGATGGTTTCTACAACAAGATGTTAAAGTGTACTGGGATTGATACTAAAGTAGAGTTGGGAAAAGGGGGTTCACGTGAGAACGGTTTTAAGTTTAAATTAGCTATGGAAACTGTCTTCACAGTGGACGTTGTTATGGCAGGTTCATGGTCGTTTAATAAAAAGCTGGAATGGGTTTCTACAAACAAGGAATGTACAAGGTTATGGTATTGATAATAAAGTAGAGTGGAAAGGGTTTGTCTCTGTGAGTACGGTAAAGCTATGGACTGGCCTCAGGGAAGTGTTATCTGGCAGGTTCTATTGGTCAGTTTAATAAAAGCTGGAGGTTTACAAACAAGGAACGTTAAAGTACTGGGATGAACATAAAGTTAGAGTTGAGGGAAAAGGGTTTGTCACTGTGAGACGAAAAGCTATGAACTGTCCTCCAGTGGACGTGGTTAGGGCAGGTTCATTGGTCAGTTAATAAAAGCGGATGGGTTTTACAAAAAAGGAATGTGACAGTTACTGGGATTGATACATAAAGTAGAGTTGGGAAAGGGTTTGTCCGGAGCCACGGTGTTTTAAAAGCTATGGAACTGTCTTCCAGTGGACGTTGTTATGGCAGGTTCATGGTCAGTTTAATAAAAAGCTGGATGGAGTTTCTACAAAACAAGGGAATGTTAACAAGTTACTGGTATTGAACATAAAAGGGAGGTTTCGGGAAAAGGTTTGTCATGGAGAGAACGGCTAAAGTAAAGATATGGAACTGTATTCCAGTGGACGTTGTTATGGCGGTCCATGGCAGTTAATAAAAGCTGGGATGAGTTTTCACAAACAAGGAATGTTACAAGTTACTGGTATGATACATAAAGTAGACGGGAGGGAGGAAAGGGTTTGTCACTGTGAGAACGGTTGTAAAAGCTATGGAAACTGTCTTCCAGTGGACGGTGTTATGGCAGGTCCATTGGTCAGTTTAATAAAAAGCTGGATGAGTTCTCAAACAAGGGAATGTTACAAGTTCTGTATTGATGACATAAAGTAGGAGTTGGGAAAGGGTTTGCACTGTGAGAACGGTAAGCTATGGAACTGTTCTTCCAGTGGACGTTTTTGTTAATGGCAGGTTCATTGGTTCAGTGTAAAAAAAGGTGCTATGAGTTCTACAACAAGGATGTTACAAGTTACTGGATTGATTACATAAAAGTAGGTGGGAAAGGGTGTCACTGAAGAAAGGTAATAAAGCGAGGGAACTGTCCTTCCAGTGGACGTTTATGGACAGGTTTCATTGGTCAGTTTAATAAAAAGCTGGATGAGTTTCTTACCAAACAAGAATGGGTTAAAAGTTATTGGTCGTGATAATAAAAGTAGAGTTGGGGAAAGGGTTTTTGTCACTGTAAGAAGGTAAAGCTAGGAATGTCTTCCAGTGGACGTTGTTTATGGCCAAGGGGGGTCATTGGTCAGTTTTAATAAAACACAAGCTGGATGAGTTTCTACAAACAAGGAATGTTACAAGTTACTGTATTGGTATATTGATAAATAAAGTTGGAGAGACCAGGGAAATTTCCGGATTGCCACTGGAGCAGCAGGAATGGAATATTTCCCCCTCCTCCGATCAAATATTAGGCATGGAAAATGTGGGCTATTGCGGAGTATGTTGGACTAGATGGAGCGTATGTATTTATTACAACCTCCTAATACTATGTTACTTGGAAATTTATACAGACATGATGTGTAGGGTAAAGGTTGGACGAGATGTGACGGAGTCTTTATACAACCTCCAATACTAGTACTATGTAACTGTTATACAGACATTATGGGTAGGGGTATAAAGGGTATAAAGGTGTGGACTAGATGGGCGTATGTCTTTATACAACCTCCAATTACTCGTTACTATGTAACTGTTATACAGACCTTATGGCGTAGGGATAAAGGTGGGACTAGATGGAGTATGTCTTTATAAATCCAATTACATTTTACTATGTAACTGTATACAGGACATTATGGGTAGGGTATAAAGGTTTCTGGAATAGATGGAACGATGTCTTTATACAATCTCCAATACGATGTTACTATGTAACTGTTTATACGACATTTATGGGTTGAAGGGTATAAAGGTTTTGCGACTAGATGGAGGGTATGTCTTATACAACCTCCAATTCTATGTTACTACGTAACTGTATACGACATTAGGGGTAGGGGATAAAGGTTGGACTAGATGGAGTATGTCTTTAGAGCAATCCCAAACTTTGTTACTATGGAAACTGTATTTACGGACCCCCCCCATTATGGGGTGAGGGTATTAAAGGTTGGACTAGTGGAGGTATTGTCTTATTACAAACCTCCAATACTATGTTATACGTAACTGGTATACAGACTATGGGGTAGGTATAAGGTGGACTAGCTGGACGTCTGTCTTATACAACTCCAATTACTATTGTTACTATGTAATGTTATACAGACATTATGTGGTTAGGTATAAAGGTTGGACTAGATGTAAGTATGGTCTTTATAACAACCCCCAAACTATGTTACTATGTAACTGTTATACAGACATTAGGGGTAGGTATAAAGGTTGGAACAGATGGAGGTATAGTCTTATACAAACCTCATACATGTTACTACGTAACTGTTTTATACAGGAATGATGGGGTAGGGTATAAAGGTTGGACTAGATGGACGTATGTTCTTTATTTTTACAAACCCAATTACTATGTTACTAATGAACTGTTATACAAGACATTATGGGTAGGGTATATAAAGGTTGGACTAGATGGAGGTAGGGACTTTATCACAACCTCCAATTGACTATGTGACTACCATAACTGTTATACAAGACATTAGGGTTTAGGGTATAAAGGTTGGGACTAGATGGACGTATGTCTTTATACACCAATCTCCAATCACTAAGTATTACGTAACTGTATACAGGACATTATGGGGTAGTTATAAAGGTTGGACTAGTTATGGACGTATGTCGTTATACAACATCCCAATACTATGTCTACTACGGAACGGTTATCCAGGACAGTATGGGTAGGGTATAAAAGGTTGGACTAGATGGACGTATGTCTTTATACACCCTCCAATATATGTTTAATATTGTAACTGATTATACAGACATTATGGGTAGGGGGTTAGGGTATAAGGTTGGACAGATGGATTGGTATATGTCTTTATATAACCTCCAATACTATGTTACTTACGTAACTGTTATACAGACATTATGGGGTAGGGTATAAAGGTTGGACTAGATGGAGGTATGTCTGTTATACAATCTCCAGTACTATGTTATATGTAAACTGTTATACAGACAGTATGGTAGGGTATAAAGGTTGGACTAGGATGGACGTATTGTCTTTATACAACCTTCAATACTATGTTACTATGAACTGTTATACAGAACATTATGGGTAGGTATAAAGGTTTGGACTAGATGGGACGTATGTCTTTATACAAACTCCACTATATGTACTATGTAACTGTTATACTAGGACATTATGGGTGGGTATATAAAGGTTGGGACTAGATGAGGTGGAGGACTTCATAAAACTCCAATACATGTTACTACGTAAACTGTTATACAGACATTATGGGTAGGGTAATAAAGGTTGGGACTAGATGGAAGTATGTATTTATACAATCTCCCAATTACTATGTACTAGGTAACTGTTATACAGACATTATGGGTAGGGTATAAAGGTTGACTAGATGGACGTATGTCTTAGACCAACTCCCAATACTATGTTACTGTGTAAATGTTAGATCGACATTATGGTAGGGTATAAGGTTGGACTAGATGACGTGTCTTTATACACCTCCAAAACTATGTTGACTAAGTAAACTGTTATACAGAACATTATGGGTAGGGTAGAAAGGTTGGACTAGAGTGTATAAACAGTTACATAGTAACATAGTATTGGAGGTTGTATAAAAGACAATGTCCATCTAGTTCCCAACCTTTATACCCTACATAATGTCTGTATAACAGTTACATAGTTAGTAACTATTGTAGTGGAGGTTGTTATACAGACAAACGTCCATACTAGTGTCCATCCCTTGATACCCTACCCTAAGTCTGTTATAACAGTTACATCGTAACATAGTATGGGAGGTGTATCAAGAAATACGTCCTCTAGTCCAACCTTTTTAACCCTAACCCATAAGATACTGTTTAACAGTTACATATAACATAGTATTGGAGGTGTATAAAGACATATATTCCATATAGTCCAACCTTTATACCCTACCCATAATTCGTATAACAGTTACATGGTAACTAGTATTGGAGTTGTATAAAGACATACGTCCCATCTAGTCCAACCTTATACCCTACCCATAATGTCTGATAACAGTACATAGAACATAGTATTGGAGGTGTATAAAGAGAATCCATTCAGTCCAACCTTAACCCTACCCATAATGTCGGAGAAACAGTACATCTGGAACATAGTATTGTGAGGTTGTTATAAAGAATACGTCCATCTAGTCCCAAACCGTGATACCCTACCCATAATGGGCATATAACAGTTACATAGTAACATAATATGGAGGTTGGATCAGACCTACGTCATCTATAGTCCAAAATTTATATAGGACTCATTAACCTTACCAAACCCAGCAGGAGATTATATTCCTTCTGGACTATAGGGGGGGTATAGGTTGACCAAATCCAATTGTGATTGGTTAAATAAAATAACCAATGCTGGCCAATAATATGATCACACAATTAACCATCATATTGAACAAAATATTTAAATGTGCTTGGTTAATGAGTAAGTCATATGAAGTTAAAATTTGTGTATACAAACGGCCCAGTTCAATAATGTTCTAGCTATCGCTCCCATATAGAGATAAATATACAAGAAGGAATGTTCTGTACACACAATACAGCTATACCCTCATACGTACTGTCTAAGGGAAACAATATGGGCAGCTCCCACCCATATGGATAAATCTAATATACAGAGAGGATAGGTTTGTACATCCAATACGCATACCCTCATTATGTACTGTCTAAGGGAAACAATATGGCAGCTCCCACCCCATAGTAGAAATATCAAGAGAAGGAATGTTGTACACACAATAAGTTATACTCATAATGTACTGTCTAAGGGAAACAAGATGGCAGCTCCCACCCCATATGTAGAAATATAAATATACAGCGAAGGAAATGCTGTACAGCCAATAAGCTTATACCCTCATACTGTCCTGTCTAAGGGACACAATATGCAGCTCCCACACCATATGTATAAATATAAATAACAGAGAAGGAAGGAATTCTGTACACACAATAAGCAATATTCCTCATTTTACTGGACTGTCTAAGGGACACAATATGGCAGCTCCCACCCATAGTATCCATATAAAATATACAGAGAAGAATGTTGGACAACAAGAACTATCCCTCAATACTGTATGTCTAAGGGAAACAATATGGCAGCTCCATCCATATGTAAATATAAATATACAGAGAAGGATGTTTGTACACACCAATAAGCTACTACCTATACGGTACTGTCTAAGGGAAACCATTATGGCCGTCCACCCCACCTCTCCATGCCAGACCCCAAATACGAGAAGAAAATGTTTCTGACACACATCCGCTACTCACCCCCATACTGTACTGTTAGGGGAACATATGGCAGTACACCCCACAACGCACGACTGCAGATAATCACCAATATCACACCCCCCATACCCTAAGAGCAGGAATGAGTCTGTACAACACCAACCGAAAACTATACACCTCATTACCCCTCCGAAGCAATGCTCCTTCAAGGACCAACAATAACTCGCCCCAGCTCCAACCCAGATCCCGTATCAGGCAATATAAAATACAGAGAAGGATATGTTATGTACACACAAAAGGCTTTATACCACTATACCCCCTCCGTACCTGCCAGCCAAGGGAAACACCAGTATGGCAGGCTCCCACCAATATTTTAATATATTAGAGCAGGAATGTTCTGTACATACAATAAGCGTACCTCATACTGTACTGTCTAGGGAAAACAATATGTCAGCTCCCACCATGATGTATAAAATAAATATAAAGGAGGAATTTCTGTACACACAATAAGCTATACCTAATGTATGTCTAAGGAAACCAATATGGCAGATCCCAACCCATATGTATAAAATAAATATACAGAGAAGGAATGTTCTGTACATACATAAGCTTTATACCCTCAATACGGTATGTCTAAAGGGAAACAATCCAATTGCAGCCTCCCACCCATATGTATAATATAAAATATACAGATGAAGGGAACCTTTCTAGGTGACATACCAAAGCTATACACCTCATACTGTCATGGTTAAGGACCACACACAATTATGGCAGCTCCCACCCACTTATGTATAAATAGTAAATATAGAGAGAAGGAATGTTCTTACACACAATAAGCTATACCCTCATACTGCTGTCTAGGGAAAACAATATGGCAGCTCCCACCCATAGTATAAATATAAATATACAGAGAAAGGAATGTTCTGTACATACAATAAGCTTACCCTCATACTGTAGTCTAAGGGAAACACTATGGCAGCTCCCACCCATATGGATAAATATAAATATACAGAGAAGGAAGTTCTGTACACACAATAAGCTATACCCTCATACTGTACTGTATAAGGGAACCAATATGGCGAGCTCCCCCCATAG
>JAACNH010000077.1:46178-182102 GCA_019447015.1 Hymenochirus boettgeri
ATGTATAAATATAAATATACAGAGAAGGAATGTTCTGTACATACAATAAGCTATACCCTCATACTGTACTGTCTAAGGGAAACAATATGGCAGCTCCCACCCATATGTATAAATATAAATATACAGAGAAGGAATGTTCTGTACATACAATAAGCTATACCCTCATACTGTACTGTCTAAGGGAAACAATATGGCAGCTCCCACCCATATGTATAAATATAAATATACAGAGAAGGAATGTTCTGTACATACAATTAGCTATACCCTCATACTGTACTGTCTAAGGGAAACAATATGGCAGCTCCCACCCATATGTATAAATATAAATATACAGAGAAGAAATGTTCTGTACATACAATAAGCTATACCCTCATACTGTACTGTCTAAGGGAAACAATATGGCAGCTCCCACCCATATGTATAAATATACATAGAAGGAATGTTCTGTACATACAATAAGCTATACCCTCATACTGTACTGTCTAAGGGAACCAATATGGCAGCCCCCATATATATTATAAGTAAAGCTGCTGTACGTATTTAACTCTCCGGGTTATGATGTGTCAGTGTATAATTTCCACGTATCTATGGAAAGTTCCATTGCGTGTGCGAGATAAGGAAGGTTATGTCTACAGCAGATCTATTATAATCCATCACTGGGTATTTACAGGCCTGTCAGGACTCATTTCATAACATTTCACAGGTGCAGCCGATTCTCATTGGACCCTCCATCAGACCACCCAATCCTATGGTGAATATTGTTAAGCTGGGTACACACCATATAATAATTCGGCCCAACCGCACGACATTTTAGTGTTTTGGTCGTCAGGTCGTTTTGTTGTATGTCGCCTCCGATCGATCGCCGACCGTTCCGTAGGCCGAATAGGCCGAAAGCACGATCAGACGGGACGGAAAACCATGAACAATCGTGCGGTCCTCTATGGATCGCACGATTGGTCAAGGTAACTGTCGGACGCAACTGCTTTTGACACGACCAACAGTCCTGCCTCCTGGCCGACTGGTCGAAAGTCTCGAACGGTCCGTCAGGAGGAAAAATAGAAAAGGTGAGACATTGTGTAATCCCTTTCCCCACAGACAGGGGGCGTGAGAGGAAGGTGATAGATATATAATAGCAATAGGTGTAAACAATGACTTCTTGCTCTTTATTCCCATAAAGTTCTTTACCCAGCATCTAGGGGGCGTCTATGTCCTTTATTATACAGTTCATTATTGAGGATTTACTGTGGTTCAGTACGTCGGATTCTTTCTTTATTCTGATTGAGGCTAAACAGTCCCTTTCTTTTTTTTGTTGATAGTTTGACTAATAATCCCATTAAAGGCCAACTAAACCCATTTTAATGCATCCCTCCATCTCGTCCCCTAATTAAAAGTACCCGGGGTTGGGCCCTGAATCACTAATCAATCCCCCCAGGGTTTTCAATGGATCGATAGAAATATTTACTGAAATTGCATTTACCAGGTCCGGTCCATCTCACCCCCTCCCCCAGTGTGGGATTCAGCCAATAGGACGCACTTCATAGTGAGAGAGGCCCTGGACTAAAGCAAGGGGCGGGGCTGGCAGGAAAGTTTATATATCAAGTTAAGTATTTCCAGTGTTCTATTGATTTCGCAGTTCAGCGCCTGATCCTGTGTATTTTAGTTTGCCTTTAAACTAATTCCAATGCATCACCTGTGTCCATGGCAGGGAGAGTCCCAGAACATTAAACTGGGACACAGTGCTCTGTGCACACACACATTTAAAAATAGCGCTCACACAAAAACCTGCTTGGGTATGAGCACTGCACCTTTAACTACCATTAAAGGGAGTGGGAATACCCATTAAAGGGTAGTAATTAAATTGCCTTGGTTGGTGTAGGCTAATTCTGTAACACAACACCAATAAGGTAAATAAAAGGTAAAGGTTCCTTTGTATAGAACCTGCCGTTTGCATTAAGGCGAGAAAGCCAGAGGGTACTAGTTTATCTTGGCGTCTCCGGGTACCGCCCACAGGAATGCAAAGCACCTCGGCCCCTGGGGTGAGACTCTCGTCACTGCAGAGACATCTCCCATTTCATATTAATACGATTATGTTTCTATTTGTCCAAAAACTGGTTTCAGGTTCATTAGTAAGAAAGTCTGAGATGTCAGTTATCTAAACAATTGGCAAGCCGTCCAACTAGATCAGAAATCAGTCAACACGCGTGACGTTGGCATCTGGCACTGACTCAGATAAATACCACGTACGGGACAAAAGATTCACTTGTTTGAGACAAAAATGCGGCTTACACAAAGTCGTCCTGACACTGCAGGTTTATTTTTCACATTCAGGTTCTTTACCTAACGATTACAATAGGACTAAAGAAAGTCTTTAAAAAAGAATGAAATTAGAACAATAACCTGCTTGCATCTTGCTGACAGAGCCCAGAAACTGCTAATTAACATTTGTCTCTCTAAGGGCTCGTTCGCACTCCACAAACGCACCAAAACGCTGTGCACATAGGAATGAATGGACTGTTCACACTATTGAGCTGCGATACAGTGAGTTGCATGCAGCAGTTTTGTGTGTTAAAGGGTGTGTACACTGGAAATTTGTTTTTTTAATTGCCCATTAGTGGAAACTGTAATTCATCCCAACTATCACTGTACTGTTTTATTGTTGATCTGCCCCCTATTTTATTAGATAGCCAATCGGAAACATGTTACGTTTTGGCATTCCTGTAAGCAGTTTTGCTGTAGCTGGTATGGTTTGACAGTTGGTGTGCTGTATACTGTATTGACAGTTGGTAGGTGGGAAAATAGCCAGGTCAGTGGTCAGAGCCTGAGCAAAACAAGTACTGTATTGAAGGCATGCAGCAACACACACACCTCAGAGTAAGTGCTACTTACATGTATTTATAGATTATGATGATGCAAAGTCCTTTTTCCAGTATACATACACCTTAAAGGATGTCCACGAGTCCTCTGATATGACTTATTAGTGAACAATGCACCAGAGAGTTTATCGTATGTCCCTTAATGTATTTGTATAAGATTATCATATCCCCAAGCAAACGTCGCTTCTCCAATGTAAACAGCCCTAACTTGTCTAATCTGCCTGCATATTCAAGCCCCTCCATTCCCATTATTAATTTAGTTGCCCTTCTCTGAACTGCCTCAATTTCCAAGATGTCCCTTTTGTATATGGGATTCCAAAACTGCACCGCATATTCCAAATGAGGCCTTACCAGTGCCTTGTAAAGAGGGAGAATAATATTTTTCTCCCTTGAATCTATTCCCCTCTTTATACAAGACAATATCTTGCTAGCTCTAGCCGTTGCTACCTGGCATTGTTTGCTACAGCTAAATCTGTTATCTACCAGAACCCCCAAATCTTTTTCCATTACAGATGAACTTAACATAGAGTTATTTATGGTGTAGGGGGCACAGGGATTATTAAACCCCAAATGCATCACCTTACATAGCAGGAGTAGGTGAAATTGAAAACAAAATTAATTGCAGGGCTTGCTATCATGAAAGATTTTACTGACTTCGCACAGGTATAACTTTAAAATCACTTAAAAAGTGAGACATTTTGAACTTAAAATTAAAGACTATATTAAAGGATCAATTTGCTTTAAGGGGCATGTCCACCCTTTCCAACCAATAAATCCAGCACATTATTACCTGCATTACTAACCAGATATTTAATTAGAATTATTGTCGTATACATTATTGTATTATGGTGTAAGCTGGCCCCTCCCTCCATGCTGTCAATCAAGGCTGTAACAACTGACATCACAACCAATGATTGACTGCTGTTTCAACTGCTGCCTCCTCCGCACACGCTCAAGCTTGTAAAAAGCTCACTGAGCAGGGGAAAATACTTTTCATTAGATATCTGGTTAGAAATGCAGGTGATAAAGTACTAAGAATAGCAGTTTGGGTTAGGGACAAATAAATTACAAGTGACCAGTTGTTTGTTTTCAGGGTGGACATGCCCTTATAATATAGACAGTCAGCAAGAAATGCAAAATGATTAACCACCTCCCCTTTAACTCCAGGGTTAATGTATGTTTGGGTTCCAAGCTACATAAATGTCAATACGCTTAGGACCTGAATGATGTTATTCTAAGAATGTCCCCAAACCTGAAATAACAGAGTTTTAATGAATAAAAACGGAAAT
The DNA here is from genome assembly GCA_019447015.1 of Hymenochirus boettgeri. Taxonomy (NCBI): domain Eukaryota; kingdom Metazoa; phylum Chordata; class Amphibia; order Anura; family Pipidae; genus Hymenochirus; species Hymenochirus boettgeri. The sequence goes on from JAACNH010000077.1 coordinate 50,341, forward strand.
TAAAGGGGAACTAAAGATCAAAATGTTTTTTGAGGGGGGTTCCTTTAAATGTGTCTTCTAGCACTGGGGTCTTTTATAGTCCCGGGTTCTAATCCTCCCTTGGACACGTCTGTATGTTCTCCCTGTGATTGCCAGGGGTTTCTCTGCTTGTGTGTAAAGCATTTCAGTTTTAAGCTCTGTAGGATCTGATACAACTGGATAAACCGATTGTGTTGTGTGTGTATCACTATAGAACATTAATACAGCGCAGCTGATTTCTTTTTATTTGTGAAACTTTAAATCTCAATCCAATTCAGTAGGTTTGACAAGTGATCATTATACAAATAGGTTATTAGGTGAGAGGTTTGTCCAATCAAACAACGCACTGATATGTGGTACAATGGAAGGAGCTTGTTTGTTATTTAACTGACCGTGGACTGTACTGAGCAGGGGGATCCTTCTGGAAATGTAAATGTTATTTGTACCTTAGTTCTCCTTTCATGGAGTTCACATTGTGTTTTCTGAAACTGTCAATACAGAGGAAGGAAATTCCTCTCTATCATTTCCTGTCCACGAGGACTCCTGGCGTCCTATTGTATGGCTCCTGATTCAATGGATACTCTCTCTCTCTCTCTCTCTCTCTCTCTCTCTCCCTCTCTCTATCTCGCTCTCTCCCCCTCTCGCTCTCTCCCCCTCTCTTTTCCCCTCTTGTTCTCTACCTCTCCCTCTCTCTGTCTCACTCTGTCTTGCTGTCTATCTCTCTCCTTCTTTCTCTCTTCCCCTCTCTCTTCCTCTCTTGCTCCCTAACTCTCTCTTTCTCCCTCTCTCTCTCCCTCTCTCTCTTGCTCTCTACCTGTCTTTCTCCCTTGCTCTCTCTCTCTCCTCTCTCTCTCTCTCGTCTCCTCTCTCCCCCCCCCTCTGACTTACGCTCTTACCTCTCTTTCCCTTGCTCTCTCTCTCCTCCCTCTCTTTCTTGCTCTCCTCTTTCTCCCTTGCCTCTCCCTCTCTCGCCCTCACCCGCTCTCTCTCTCTCTCCCCCCCCTCTGTCTATCTCCCTCTCTCTCTCTCTCCCCCTCTGTCTATCTCCCCTCCTCCCTTGCTCTCTCTCTCTCCCTCTCTGTCTTGCTCTCTCTCTCTCTCTCCCCCTCTGTCTTCTCCCTCTCTCCCCCTTGCTCTCTCTCTCTCGCTCTCTCCCCCCCTCTATCTCCTCTCTCCTCTCTCCCTCTCTCTCCCCCTCTGTCTATCTGCCTCTCTCCCTCTCTCTCCCCCTCTGTCTATCTCCCTCTCTCCCTATCTCTCCCCCTCTCTCCCCCTCTGTATATCTCCCTCTCTCCCCCTCTCTCTCCCCCTCTGTCTATCTCCCCCTCTCCCTATCTCTCCCTCTCTCCCCCCCTCTCCCTATCTCTCCCTCTCTCCCCCTCTGTCTATCTCCCTCTCTCCCTCCCACATTGGATTAATTCCAGTGTAAATCCATAAGGTGCTAATCAGGGAGATCACAGAGATTAACAGGGAAATATAAACCATTAAGGGACATTTTGCTTCGGTTCTCCAGGTGGTTTGAATATTATGTGACCCCTGTGGTCTAGTATATGGGGTTTGTCTGGTTGCTGCAGACAGGAGGCGCTGTTGTGCTTCTACCCCAATGACAAAATGACCAACCAGCCTCAGTTTATCAGAAATTCACCGAACCTTTGAAATAAACTTAAAACAATGGTTTAGGGGCCGGAAATCAATGCAGCCTGTAGCATTTCTATGTGTAGATTGACCATTGTACCTACTGTAGGAACACAGACCTAACGTCTGTTATGGACTACAAGTCCCAGCATCCCTCTGGTTCCATCTGAGAGCCAGGAAGCCGATGGAATGGAAATCTCACAACCAAGTTCACCGTTTACCCAATACACAAACATTGGCCATTAAGGCCATTAGACTACCAACTATAGTACAACTTGCCCGTTGGCACAACATGTAGCTTGCCATACATTAGTCCACGTACCCACTGATGCTCAATGTGGGCATCTTAATGCTGATCCAGCCAGGGAAATGATGTAGGACATGTGGCCATTTCTATTGGTCAGACGTGTTGGAACGTTGAATGTTCCATAGACAACATTAGAAACCCTGTAACATGCTCTGGGGATTTCTCCGGCTCTATTAAGGGGTAAGAAAGGAAACGAAAGGAAGAGAATTCTGGGAAAGATCCGGACAGACAGAACCACGATTCAACATGTGACACAATTGTCGTTTTTACTTTTCATTGACATTTCTCAATTTCTAACGTTTCCTTACCCCTAAACGTAAATGAAAATAGGATTTTGTTTCCGTCAGTGTCCCGGATGTGGGCACAGTAAAGCCGTCCCTTTAACCAACCCTTTAACCCAACACCAGACCAACAATCTTACCGTGCCAGGCTTGCTGGTGTAATTGAAAGAGTAGACTTCCTCTGTGTTCTTATCAACATGGCCGGTGTATCGTTTGCCGAATTCGGCAGGTTTGGTATCCGTCGCTCTGGTCAGTGCATCAGTAAATGTTCCTACCCAGAGTAATAGAATCCACAGACCAAGACGGGGTGAAGCTCCCACATTCATATCCACATTCAATGTCCACCAAGCAGAAGGGCGAAAGGGGCGTTTCTACCAGTCAATCCGTTTCCTCTTCATTGGTGGATATTCTAGCGTGACGCACAAGGAACCAGTACAGCCGTATATTGCATGTAATCGCCTTAACGCCTTCTTATATCTGCAATGGGGCGAATCTATTATCTGGGACCGTGGGCTATAGTTCACCTACGTACAGAAGAAATAAAGAAGAAGATACGTAAAATAAATAAGCCCCAGAACCTCATCAATTACCAGATACACAGACGTCGCCCATGTGGTATCCGAATTCTATTAATGGTTTAAGCCAGAATTACAAGACACATCACAGCGTCAATTGGAAGGGGGAAAAGTACCATAGAATTTAAAGACAAAATACACCAACATCTCTCCAACTGTAAAGCTTAATTAATGAGACTGTTCATTTTATCTCCTAAATTGGGTGATGGGTGTTTTATCTTCCCACAAGCCTCTGTGGCAGCCTCTCGCTGTGGGGGAATTCTGGGAATAGTAGTCCCACCACAGAAGAAGTACTACATCAGCTGGGGACATCGCAGAACAGTGTGTACAATGTCCATTACATTAGATGGGGATACGACAGTACAGTGTGTACAATGTCCATTACATTAGATGGGGATACGACAGTACAGTGTGTACAATGTCCATTACATTAGATGGGGATACGACAGTACAGTGTGTACATGTCATTACATTAGATGGGGATACGACAGTACATTGGGTACAATGTCCATTACATTAGATGGGGATACGACAGTACAGTGTGTACAAGTCCATTACATAGATGGGGATACGACAGTACAGTGTGTACAATGTCCATTACATTAGATGGGGATACGACAGTACAGTGTGTACAATGTCCATTACATTAGATGGGGATATGACAGTACAGTGTGTACAATGTCCATTACATTAGATGGGGATATGACAGTAACAGTGTGTACAATGTCCATTACATTAGATGGGGATACGACAGTACAGTGTGTACAATGTCCATTACATTAGATGGGGATACGACAGTACAGTTGTGTACAATTCCATTACATAATGGGGATACGACAGTACGTGTGTACAATGTCCATTACATTAGATGTGGGATACGACAGTACAGTGTGTACAATGTCCATTACAAGATGGGGATATCGACAGTACAGTGTGTACAATGTCCATTACATTAGATGGGATACGGACATTACATGTGTACAATGTCCATTACATTAGAATGGGGATACGACGGACAGTGTGGACAAATGTCCATGACATTAGATGGGATACGACATTCAACTGTGTGTACAATGTCCATTACATTAGATGGGGATACGACAGTACAGTGTGTACAATGTCCATTACATTAGATGGGATAGACAGTACAGTGTGTACAATGTCCATTAATTAGATGGGGATACGACAGTACACAGTGTGTACAATGTCCATTACATTAGATGTGGGGATCACGACGTACAGTGTGTACAATTCCATTACATTAGAGGGGGATACTGACAGACTGTGGTACAATGTCCATTAACTTAGATGGGGATCGACCGTACAAGTTGTACAATGTCCATTACAGTTATAATGGGGATCCGACAGTACCAGTGTGTACAATGTCCATTACATTAATGGGATACTACAGTACATTGGGTGTACCAATGTCCTTACATAGATGGGGATACCGACAGTAAACAAGTGTGTACAATTCCATACTTAGATGGGGATACGACAGACACAGTGTGTTACAAATGTCCTTACATTAGATTGTGGATAATGACATAACAGTGTTGTACAATGTCCAGTACATTAGAGTGGGATACGACAGTACGTGTGTACATGTCCATTACATTTAGATGGGATACGACAGTACAGTGTGTCAATGTCTTACATTAGATGGGATATACAGTCAGGTGTACAATGTCCATTACATTAGATGGGGATATGACAGTACGTGTGTAACAATGTCATTACATGAGATGGGGATATGACACGTACAGTGTGTACAATGTCCATTACAATTAGATGGGGATATGACAGTACAGTGGTTACATATTCCCTTAACCTTAGTGGGGATATTGGACAGTACAGTGGTGTACATGTCCCTATTTACATTTAGATGGGATATGACAGTACATGTGTACAATGTCCATTACATTAATGGGGATATGAACAGTACATTGTGACAATTGTCCTTCACCACATTGACTTAAGATGGGATACTCAGTAAGTGTGTAACAATTCCATTACATATATGGGGATCGACAGTACAAGTGTGTACAATGTCCATTACATTAGATGGGGATACGACAGTACCGTGTGTTACAATGTCATTACATTAGCTTGGGATACGACAGTACAACGGAGTTTGTACACTGTCCATTACATTCGATTGAATTGACAGTACAGTGTGTACAAGATGTACCTTACATTAATGGGATATGACAGTACAGTGTGTACATGTCCAATTACATTAGATGGGATACGACAGTCAGTGTGTACCCTGTCCTTTACCTAGATGGGGCTAACTACAGTGATCAGTGTGTACATCCATTACTTGATGGGATACGACAGTACCGTGTGGACAAGGTCATCTACATTAATGGGGATATGACATAAATTGTGTACATTTCCCGTTTACATTAGTGGATATGACAAGTACAGTGTGTACAATGTCCATTACATTAGATTTGGGATACGACAGTACAGTGTGTACAATGTCCATTACATTAGATGGGGAATGACATTACCGTGTTTACAAGTCCTTCCATTATATGGGATATGACCAGTACAGTGTGTACAGAAATGTCCATTACAATAGATGGGGATCGACAGTACAGGTGTGTAATACATGTCCCATTACATTAGATGGGAATAATGACAGTACATGTTACAATGTCCATTACATTAATGGGATATTGACATTACAGTGTGCCCATGTCCCATTACATATATGGGATCGACAGTACAGTGTGTACAATGTCCATTACATTAGATGGGGATATGACAGTACAGTGTGTACAATGTCCATTACATTAGATGGGGATACCGACAGTAAACAAGTGTGTACAATTCCATACTTAGATGGGGATACGACAGACACAGTGTGTTACAAATGTCCTTACATTAGATTGTGGATAATGACATAACAGTGTTGTACAATGTCCAGTACATTAGAGTGGGATACGACAGTACGTGTGTACATGTCCATTACATTTAGATGGGATACGACAGTACAGTGTGTCAATGTCTTACATTAGATGGGATATACAGTCAGGTGTACAATGTCCATTACATTAGATGGGGATATGACAGTACGTGTGTAACAATGTCATTACATGAGATGGGGATATGACACGTACAGTGTGTACAATGTCCATTACAATTAGATGGGGATATGACAGTACAGTGGTTACATATTCCCTTAACCTTAGTGGGGATATTGGACAGTACAGTGGTGTACATGTCCCTATTTACATTTAGATGGGATATGACAGTACATGTGTACAATGTCCATTACATTAATGGGGATATGAACAGTACATTGTGACAATTGTCCTTCACCACATTGACTTAAGATGGGATACTCAGTAAGTGTGTAACAATTCCATTACATATATGGGGATCGACAGTACAAGTGTGTACAATGTCCATTACATTAGATGGGGATACGACAGTACCGTGTGTTACAATGTCATTACATTAGCTTGGGATACGACAGTACAACGGAGTTTGTACACTGTCCATTACATTCGATTGAATTGACAGTACAGTGTGTACAAGATGTACCTTACATTAATGGGATATGACAGTACAGTGTGTACATGTCCAATTACATTAGATGGGATACGACAGTCAGTGTGTACCCTGTCCTTTACCTAGATGGGGCTAACTACAGTGATCAGTGTGTACATCCATTACTTGATGGGATACGACAGTACCGTGTGGACAAGGTCATCTACATTAATGGGGATATGACATAAATTGTGTACATTTCCCGTTTACATTAGTGGATATGACAAGTACAGTGTGTACAATGTCCATTACATTAGATTTGGGATACGACAGTACAGTGTGTACAATGTCCATTACATTAGATGGGGAATGACATTACCGTGTTTACAAGTCCTTCCATTATATGGGATATGACCAGTACAGTGTGTACAGAAATGTCCATTACAATAGATGGGGATCGACAGTACAGGTGTGTAATACATGTCCCATTACATTAGATGGGAATAATGACAGTACATGTTACAATGTCCATTACATTAATGGGATATTGACATTACAGTGTGCCCATGTCCCATTACATATATGGGATCGACAGTACGTGTGTACAATTCCATTACATTAGATGGGATACGACAGTACAGTGTGACAATTTCCCATTACATTAGATGGGGAATTATGAACAGTACGTGTGTACAATTCCATTACATTAGAATGGGGATCCGACGTACAGTGGTGTAAAATGTCCATGTCATTAGACATGGGATAGACAGTACAGTGTGTACAATGTCCATTACATTAGATGGGGATACTTTGCCATAACACAACTAGCAGCAACCAATCCCCATCATGTCAATCACATGGATCTTTATTTACCTGGATGTCAATCAGTAACCAGCTGTCTCCTGTGTATGATGAGCTCCAGGTGTGTCATCTCACCGACCAGCAGCAACCACTGAGATCCCCTGCAAGAAATCCCATAGACATTGACAGTCCCAGTCCCTCCCACCGCTGCACGTGATTGGCTGCTCCAAACACAAGGAGGTTTAAGTAGCAGGGAGAGCGACTAATCAGGCAGCAGTTTGGGAATAGGGAGAACAGGTTTGGTGCTGGTACTAAAAGGCCGACAGGTTGTTTATAGCGACATCTAGTGTCGGATAATTGTATATATGTATACGTTTATTTATATAGGGCCACTTGGATATGCAGCGCTGTACATTATAACAATACAGATTATACAGTATGTATGTATATGTTTATTTATATAGCGCCACTTGGGGACACAGCGCTGTACATTATAACATACAGATTATACAGTATGTATGTATATGTTTATTTATATAAGCGCCACTTGGGACACAGCGCTGTACATTATAACAATACAGATTATACAGTATGTATGTATATGTTTTATAGCGCCACTTGGATACACAGCGCTGTACATTATAACAATACAGATTATACAGTATGTATGTATATGTTTATTTATATAGCGCCACTTGGGTACACAGCGCTGTACATTATAACAATACAGATTATACAGTATGTATGTATATGTTTTTATATAGCGCCACTTGGGTACACAGCGCTGTACATTATAACAATACAGTATTATACAGTATGATGTATATGTTTATTTTATAGGCGCCCCTTGGGTACACAGCGCTGACAATATAACAATACAGATTATACAGTATGTAGTATATGTTTATTTATATAGCGCCACTTGGGTACACAGCGCTGTAACATTATAACAATACAGATTATCGTATGTATGTATATGTTTTTTATATAGCGCCACTTGGGTACGCAGCGCTGTACATTATAACAATACAGATTATACAGTATGTACGTATATGTTTATTTATATAGCGCCACTTGGGGACACAGCGCTGTACATTATAACAATACAGATTATACAGTATGTATGTATAACATGGCACTACTGACTGACCGACCTTCATCAGGAGGGACAACAACACTTACAGTAGGAAACTTACAAACAGAAACAATAACAGGAGTGACTGGTACTACACTGGCCCTTTAAATATCTCCCATGTGCTGAGCTGTGCACTGACACAATTGGCCGTTTGTCTTGAATTAATATAGACCCAATGAAAAACAAACGCAACAAAGGTCAATATATGTCAAGTAACTTTAGATGAAATGTTCCTTATTATCCTTCCCTCCATTAACCTGAGAGGGGAAATTATTATAATAAAGTTTATAACAATAGATACATATAGAGGGGATACACTGATACGTATTATAACAATAGATACATATAGAGGGGATACACTGATACGTATTATAACAATAGATACATATAGAGGGGATACACTGATACGTATTATAAATTAGATACATATAAGGATACACGTGATCGTATTATACATAGATACATATGAGGGGATACACTGATACGTATTATAACAATAGATACGTATAGAGGGGATACACTGATACGTATTATAACAATAGATACATATAGAGGGGATACACTGATACGTATTATAACAATGATACATATAGAGGGTTACTGATATACGGATACGTATTATAACAATAGATACATATAGAGGGATACTGATACACGGATAGTATTATAACCATAGATACGTATAGAGGGTTACTGATACACTGATACGTATTATAACAATAGATACATAAGAGGGGATACACTGATACTATATACAATAGATACGTATAGAGGGTTCTGATACACGGATACGTATAAAAACCAATAGATACGTATAGAGGGATACTGATACACGGATACGTATTATAACAATAGATACGTATAGAGGGTTACTGATACACTGATACGTATTATAACAATAGATACATATAGAGGGGATACACTGATACGTATTATAACAATAGATACGTATAGAGGGTTACTGATACACGGATACGTATTATAACAATAGATACGTATAGAGGTTACTATACACTGATCTATTATAAACAATAGATACGTATAGAGGTTACTGATACACTGATACGTATTAAAACATAGATACGTATGAGGGATACTGATACACTGATACGTATTATAAAAATAGATCACGTATAGAGGGTTACTGATACACTGATACGTATTATAAATAGATACGTATAGAGGGTTACTGATACACTGAACGTATTATAAAAATAGATCTATGAGGGTTACTGATACACTGATACGTATTATAACAATAGATACGTATAGATGTTTACTGATACACTGATACATATATAACAATAGATACGTATAGAGGATACTGATACACTTGAATATGTTTTAACAAAGATACGTATAGATGGTTACTGATATACGGATACGTATTATAACAATAGATACGTATAGAGGGTACTGCTGATACACTGATATGTATTATAACAATAATACGTATAGAGGGTTACTGATATACGGATAACCGTATAAACAATAGATACGTATAGGGGATACTGATACATGATCTTATTAACATAGATCTATAGAGATACTGATACACGATACGTATTATGAAAATAGATACGTATAGAGGGGGTACTGATACACGATACGTATAATAACTAGATCGTATAGATGGTTACTGATACACTGATACGTATTATAACAATAGATACGTATAGAGGGATACTGATACACTGATATGTATTATAACAATAGATACGTATAGAGGGACACTGGTGCACTGATACGTATTATAGCAATAGATACGTATAGAGGGTTACTGGTGCACTGATACGTATTATAACAATAGATACGTATACAGGGATACTGGTGCACTGATACGTATTATAACAATAGATACTGTATAGAGGATACTGTGTGCACTGATACTATTATAGCAATAGATCTATAGAGGGACACTGGTGCACTGATACGTATTATAGCAATAGATACATATAGGGGGTTACTGGTGCACTGATACGTATTATAACAATAGATACGTATAGAAGATACTGATGCACTGATACGTATTATAACAATAGATACTTATGAGGGTTACTGATGCACTGATATGCATTATAACAATAGATACGTATAGAGGGATACTGATGCACTGATACGTATATAACAATAGATACGTATAGAGGGTTACTGATGCACTGATGACATATTATAACAATAGATACGTATAGAGGGTTACTGATGCACCGATACGTATTAGAACAATAGATACGATAGAGGGTTACTGATGCACTGATACGTTTAATGATATGTATAGAGGGATACTGATGCACTGATACGTATTATAACAATAGTACATATAGAGGGGATACCTGATACGCATTATAACAATAGATACGTCTATAGGGTTACTGATACACTGATTTGTATTATAACAATAGATACGTATAGAGGGTTACTGATACATTGATTTGTATTATAACAATAGATACGTATAGAGGGGATACACTGATACGTATTATAACAATAGATACGTATAGGGTACTGATACACTGATACATTATTATAACAATAGATACGTATAGAGGGATCTGATGCACTGATACGTATTATAACATAGAACGTATAGAGGGATACTGATACGTATTATACAATAATAACGTATAGAGGGATACTGATGCACTGATACGTATTATAACAATAGATACGTATAGAGGGATACTGATGCACTGATACGTATTATAACAATAGATACGTATAGAGGGGTACTGATGCACTGATACGTATTATAACAATAGATACGTATAGAGGGTTACTGAGCACTGATACGTATTATAACAATAGATACGTATAAAGGGTTACTGATACACTGATATGTATTATAACAATAGATATGTATAGATGGTTACTGATACACTGATACGTATTATAACAATAGATATGTATAGATGGTTACTGATACACTGATATGTATTATAACAATAGATACGTATAGAGGGATACTGATGCACTGATATGTATTATAACAATAGATACGTATAAAGGGTTACTGATACACTGATATGTATTATAACAATAGATATGTATAGATGGTTACTGATACACTGATACGTATTATAACAATAGATATGTATAGATGGTCTGATACACTGTTTATTATAACATAGATATGTATAGATGGTTACTGATACACTGATATGTATTATAACAATAGATACGTATGAGAGGGATACTGATGCACTGAACGTATTCACATAGATACGTATAGGGGTACTGATACACTGATACGTATTATAACAATAGATACGTATAAGGTTACTGATACACTGATCGTATTATAACAATAGATACGCCCAGAGGTTTACTGATCACCTGATACGTATTATAACAATAGATACGTATACAGGGATACTGGTGCACTGATACGTATTATAACAATAGATACGTATAGAGGGATACTGGTGCACTGATACGTATTATAGCAATAGATACGTATAGAGGGACACTGGTGCACTGATACGTATTATACAATAGAATACGTATAGAGGGTTACTGGTGCACTGATACGTATTATAACAATAGATACGTATAGAGGGATACTGATGCACTGATACGTATTATAACAATAGATACGTATAGAGGGATACTGGTGCACTGATACGTATTATAGCAATAGATACGTATAGAGGGACACTGGTGCACTGATACGTATTATAGCAATAGATACGTATAGAGGGTTACTGGTGCACTGATACGTATTATAACAATAGATACGTATAGAGGGATACTGGTGCACTGATACGTATTATAACAATAGATACGTATAGAAGGATACTGATGCACTGATACGTATTATAACAATAGATACATATAGAGGGTTACGATGCACTGATAGCATTATAACAATAGATACTATAGAGGGATACTGATGCACTGATACGTATTATAACATAGATACGTATAGAGGGTTACGATGCACTGATACATATTATACAATAGATACGTATAGGGTACTGATGCACTGATACGTATTAGAACATAGATAGTAAGAGGGTTACTGATGCACTGATACGTTTAATGATATGTATAGAGGGATACTGATGCACTGATACGTATTATAACAATAGATACCATATAGAGGGGATACACTGATACGTATTATAACAATAGATACGTATATAGGGTTACTGATACACTGATTTGTATTATAACAATAGATACGTATAGAGGGTTACTGATACATTGATTTGTATTATAACAATAGATACGTATAGAGGGGATACACTGATACGTATTATAACAATAGATACGTATAGAGGGATACTGATGCACTGATACGTATTATAACAATAGATACGTATAGAAGGTTACTGATACACTGATACATATTATAACAATAGATACGTATAGAGGGATACTAATACGTATTATAACAATAGATACGTATAGAGGGTTACTGATACACTGATACGTATTATAACAATAGATATGTATAGAGGGTTACTGATACGTATTATAACAATAGATATGTATAGATGGTTACTGATACACTGATACGTATTATAACAATAGATACGTATAGAGGGATACTGATACACTGATACGTATTATAACAATAGATACGTATAGAGGGTTACTGATGCACTGATACGTATTATAACAATAGATACGTATAGAGGGATACTGATACACTGATACGTATTATAACAATAGATACGTATAGAGGGATACTGATACGTATTATAACAATAGATATGTATAGAGGGTTACTGATTCACTGATACATATTATAACAATAGATACGTATAGAGGGATACTGATACACTGATACGGATTATAACAATAGATACGTATAGAGGGATACTGATACACTGATATGTATTATAACAATAGATACGTATAGAGGGATACTGATGCACTGATACGTATTATAACAATAGATACGTATAGAAGGTTACTGATACACTGATACATATTATAACAATAGATACGTATAGAGGGATACTAATACGTATTATAACAATAGATACGTATAGAGGGTTACTGATACACTGATACGTATTATAACAATAGATATGTATAGAGGGTTACTGATACGTATTATAACAATAGATATGTATAGATGGTTACTGATACACTGATACGTATTATAACAATAGATACGTATAGAGGGATACTGATACACTGATACGTATTATAACAATAGATACGTATAGAGGGTACTGAAAACAAGTAGTACTGGATTGAAGTCATGCAGCAACATAAACACATCAGAGTAAGTGCTGCTTATACGGACTCATTAATAGATGAAATGAGGGAAAAGACCTTTTTCGGGTACAATTCCTATAAGTAATAGCTAATGCCACAATATACATAACAAACAACAATGTAGCAATATATAAAAAAGTAACAATATAACAAACCACAATGTAACAATGGAAATACTACAAACAAAAACATAACAATACAACAATGTACAATATAAACAACTTAATAATGTGACTTAACAAAAAACAACATAACAAACTTAAAGTAACTACATAACAAAAATGTAGCAAAATAATAAAAAGTAACAATATAACAAAACACATAAAACAATGTTACAATATAACAAACAACAATGTAACAATGAAAATACCACCAAACAACAATGTAACAAAATAACAACATAACAATACAACATAAGAATATAACAATGTAACAATATAACAACGTAACAATAGAAATAAACAACAATGTAACAATATAACTGGGCAGTTCCTATAACACCTCTTAGTCTCAAGTAATCATGCCTTTCATTCAGAAAGCCCCTAACACCTGGTTGTCATATGCTAATTGTGACTTTCCAGTGTACATAATTACCACAGATCCTTGTACAAGTCAATCTGAATTGAGAGATTAAGTCGGATGACTAGCGAAACGTCTTCAAGAACTAAACTTTAATTCCAGTTGATCTAACTGAATACAACAGATATACCATGACCTGGATGGATGAATATTACAGATATACCGTGACCTGGATGAATGAATATTACAGATATACCGTGACCTGGATGGATGAATATTACAGATATACCGTGACCTGGATGGATGGATGAATATTACAGATATACCGTGACCTGGATGGATGAATATTACAGATATACCGTGACCTGGATGGATGAATATTACAGATATACCGTGACCTGGATGGATTAATATTACATATATACCGTGACCTGATGAATGAATATTACAGATATACCGTGACCTGGATGAATGAATATTACAGATATACCGTAAACTGGATGGATGAATATTACAGATATACCGTGACCTGGATGAATGAATATTACAGATATACCGTGACCTGGATGGATGAATGATATTACAGAATACCGTGACCTGGATGGTGAATATTACAGATACCGTGACCTGGATGAATGAATATTACAGAATACCGTGACCTGGATGGATGAATATACAGATATACCGTGACCTGGTGATGAATATTACAGATATACCGTGACCTGATGATGAATTAGAAACCGTAGATGATGAATATTACAGATATTCCGTGACCTGATGAAATGAATATTACAGATATACCGTGACCTGGATGAATGAATATTACAGATTACCGTGACCTGGATGGATGAATATTACAGATATACCGTGACCTGGATGGATGAATATTACAGATATACCGTGACCTGGAGGATGAATATTACAGATATACCGTAAACTGGATGGATGAATATTACAGATATACCGTGACCTGGATGAATGATATATTACAGATATACCGTGACCTGATGGATGAATATTACAGATATACCGTGACCGGATGGATGAATATTACGAAGATATACCGTGACCGGATGGATGATAATTACAGATATACCGTGACCTGGATGGATGAATCTTACAGATATACCGTGACCGGATGGATGAATCTTACAGATATACGTGACCTGGATGGATGAATTTACAGATATACAGTGACTGGATGAATGAATTTACAGATATACCGTGACCTGGTGAAGGAATATTACAGATATACCGTGACCTGGATGAATGAATATTACAGATATTACCGTGACTGGAGAGAATAGTACAGAATACCGTGACTGGATGATGAATATACAGATATACCGTGACCTGGATGGAATGAATATTACACAGATATACCGTGACCTGGATGGATGAATATTAAGATATACCGTGACTGGATGAATGTATTACAGATATACCGTGACCTGGATGGATGATATTACAGATATACCGGGACCTGGAGATATGAATATTCAGATATACCGTGACCTGGATGGATGAATATTACAGATATACCGTGACCTGGATGGATGAATATACAGATATACCGTGACCTGGAGGATGAATATTACAGATATACCGTGACCTGGAGGATGGATATTACAGATGACCATGACCTGGATGAATGAAATGTTTACAGATAACCGTGACCTGGATGGATGAATATTACAGATAACCGTGACCTGGATGGATGAATATTACAGATATACCGTGACCTGGATGGATGAATATTTACAGATAACCGTGACCTGGATGGAGATATTACAGATAACCGTGACTGATGAATGAATGTTCAGATATACCGTGACCTGGATGAGAATGTTACAGATATACCGTGACCTGGATGGATGAATATTACAGATATACCGTGACCTGGATGGATGAATATTACAGATATACCGTGACCTGGATGGATGGATATTACAGATAGACCGTGACCTGGATGAATGAATGTTACAGATATACCGTGACCTGGATGGATGAATATTACAGATATACCGTGACCTGGATGGATGAATATTACAGATATACCGTGACCTGGATGAATGAATATTACAGATATACCGTGACCTGGATGAATGAATATTACAGATATACCGTGACCGGATGATGAATATTACAGATATACCGTGACCTGGATGAATGAATATTACAGATATACGTGACCTGGATGAATGAATATTACAGATATACCGTGACCTGGATGATGATGTTACAGATATACCGTGACCTGGATGGATGAATGTTACAGATATACCGTGACCTGGATGGATGAATGTTACAGATATCCGTGACTGGATGGATGAATTTACAGTATACCGTGACCTGGATGTATGGATTACAGATAGACGTGACCTGGATGAATGAATGATTACAGATATACCGGTGACCTGGATGGATGAGATATTACAGATATATACGTGACCTGGATGGATGAATATTACAGATTACCGTGACCTGGATGAATGATATACACGATATACCGTGACCTGGATGAATGAATATTACAGATATACCGTGACTGGATGATGAATATACAGATATACCGTGACATGGATGGATGAATATTACAGATATACCGTGACCTGGATGGATGAATTTACAGATATCCCGTGACCTGGATGGATTGAATATTACAGATATACCGTGACCTGGATGAATGAATATTACAGATATACCGTGACCTGATTAATGAATATTACAGATATACCTAGACCTGGATGGATGAATATTACAGATATACCGTGACTGGTGAATGAATATTACAGATATACCGTGACCTGGATGGAATGAATATTACAGATATCCGTGACCTGGATGGAATGAATATTACAGATTACCGGACCTGGATGAGAATATTACAGATTACCGTGACCTGGATGAATGAATATTACAGATATACCGTGACCTGGATGGATGAATATTAAGATATACCGTGACCGGATGAATGAATATTACAGATATACGTGACCTGGATGATGAAATTTACAGATATACCGTGACCTGATGGATGAATATTACAGATATACCGTGACCTGGATGGAATGAATATTACAGATATACCGTGACCTGGATGAATGAATATTACAGATATACCGTGACCTGGATGGATGAATATTACAGATATTACCATGACCGGATGAGGAATATTACAGATATACCGTGACCTGGATGAATGAATATTACAGATATACCGTGACTGGATTGAATGAATTACAGATATACCATGACCTGGATGGATGAATATTACAGATATTACCGTGACCTGGATGGAGAAATTACAGTATACAGTGACCTGGATGAATGAATATACCAGATATACAGTGACTGGATGAATGATATTTACAGATATAACATGACGGGATGATGAATATTACAGATATACAGACCTGGATGGATGAATAACAGATATACCGTGACCTGGATGAATGAATATACAGATATACCGTGACCTGGATGGATGAATATTACAGATATACCATGACTGGATGGATGAATATTACAGATATACGTGACCTGGATGAATGAATTTACAGATATACCGTGACCTGGATGAATGAATATTACAGATATACCGTGACTATGGATGATGAGAATATTAAAGATATACCATGACCTGGATGGATGAATATTACAGATATACCGTGACCTGGATGTGAATGAATATTACAGATATACCGTGACCTGGATGAATGAATATTACAGATATACCATGACCTGGATGGATGGAATTACAGATATACCGTGACCTGGATGAAAATATTACAGATATACCGTGACCTGGATGGATGAATATTACAGATATACCTGAACTGGATGAGATGAATATACGATATACCGTGACCTGGATGAATGATACAAAGAGAGGGAGTTCAGAACAGTATTACATTACCGTGACCTGGATGGATGAATATTACAGATATACCGTGAACTGGATGAATGAATATTACAGATATACCGTGACCTGGATGAATGAATATTACAGATATACCGTGACCTGGATGGATGAATATTACAGATAGACCGTGACGGATGGATGAATATTACAGATATACAGTGACCCTGGATGGATGAATATTACAGATATACCTGACCTGGATGGTGAATATTACAGATATACCGTGACTGGAGAATTCGATTCGTGACCTGGATGGAATGAATTACAGATTACCGTGACCTGGAATGATGAATATACAGATTATAAATCACATGGATGGAGATATTACAATATACCGGACCTGGAGAGAATATTACAGAATATAACCGTGACTGGATGATGAATATTACAGATATACCGTCACTGGATGGATGAATATTACAGATATACCGTGACCTGGATGGATGAATATTACAGATATACCGTGACCTGGGGATGAATATTACGATATACCGTCACCTGGATGGATGAATATTACAGATATACCGTGACCTGGAGGATGAATATTACAGATATACCGTGACACGGATGGATGAATATTACAGATATACCTGACCTGGATGGATGAATATTACAGATATACCATGACTGGATGGATGAATATTACAAGATATACCGTGACCTGGATGGATGAATATTACAGATATACCGTGACCTGGATGGATGAAATTACAAGATACCGGACCGGATGGATGATATTACAGATATACCGTGACCTGATGATGAATATTACAGATATACCGGACTGGCTGGATGGATGAATATTACAGATATACCGTGACCTGGATGGATGAATATAAAGATATACCGTGACCGGATGGAGATATTAGATATACCGTGGACCTGGATGTGAATATACAGATAACCGTGACCTGGATGGATGATTTTACAAGATATACCGTGACCGGATGGATGAATATTACAGATATACCATGACCTAGATGGATGAATATTACAGATATACTGACCGGATGGATGAATATTACAGATATACCTGACCTGGATGGATGAATATACAGATATACCGTTGACCTGGATGGAGAATATTACAGTATACCGTGACCTGGATGGATGAATATTACAGATATACCGTGACCTGGATGGATGAATATTACAGATATACCGTGACCTGGATGGATGAATATTTACAGATATACCAGTGACCTGGAGGATGGAATATTACAGATATACCGTGACTGGATGATGAATATACAGATATACCGTGACCTGGATGGATGAATATTACAGAACACCATGACCTTAGATGGATGAAATACAGAGATACAATTGACCTGATGGATGAATATTACAGATATACCGTGACCTGGATGGATGAATATTACAGATATACCGTGACCTGGATGGATGAGAACCTTCACAAGCATACCAAGAACACTTTTGGGAATATGCAGTTGAGGAGGCCATACAAATGTGATTTCCACAGCATGTTGGCACACATGGACACGCGGTATGAGGATCGGTCGGCCGTGCGGCCATACACAATATGATTGGATCGGTTCCCTTTATTTAAAGTAAACGGAGCCGATAACAACCAATATAAATTTTCCATCATTTCCGACCAATCGGAGTTCCGACTACGGTGGTTTGTCGCACCGCCGATATTAGGTAAATCCTGTCATCCCCCAACGGGATTTAGCCATTATCGTTCATGTGTATGGTCACCCTTAAGGTTCTAACACGTGTGATTGCAGGTCCCGACCCGCGACGCACGATGTGTAAGAACGTTCGTTTCGGCCGATATCGGCCGGGTATGGGCACTTTGTTGGCTGTAACGGCCGGTCGTTTGGACAACAATCTGTCCGGTTGGTCGGACAACAATCCCCGGCCGATAAAGGGCCTGCACACGAGCCAATTATCAACTGAAACAAACGTTCGGACACATCGTGTGTCGCGGGTCGGACCCGCAATTGTACGTGTGTACGAACCTTTGTCCAAAAAATGGCTCAGTGGGAAACCTCCTGGGACCGCCTGTTGTAAAATTCATTAGTATGGAGATGGTGTGGCTATGGTTCTGGGTTAATTGAGGATTGGTCGGCTGTTCAGGAAGCCTGATGATTGGCTGCTAGTTGAAGGTTGGTCATTTCCATTTTAAAGGGAATTTGGGAATAAATAGAGCAGCTTTAGTCCCCATAGGGGGAAGCACATAGACAAAGGAAGATGCTGAGGCAGTGTCCTGTAGCTAAGGGCTGATTAACTCTATCCTGACCTTTAGCTTGAGAGCACGGGATACAGGAGGCTGGTTAGCAGGAGGAAGCAGACTACGAGATGCCAGAAGGGGAAGCTGAACAAGGGAGGACAGAGTTAGGACACATGGCAGTGTCCAGCAGCTCAGAGCTGTAACACACAACCCTGTCCCTTAGCCTGAGACCAAGAGATACAGGAAGGATTCAGCAGCCCAGAGATCCCAGGGACTTCATCCTAAGGACAGTGCTTGCTTGGTAGGATAAGGTTGTGCTGGATGCTGGTGCATTATAATAAATCTCCTCCTGGTGCACAAGAGCTTGTGTTACCTGGTTTACCGTATTTCCCACAACCTCACACAGGGCGTCCTGTGACAAGCCATACTGAGAATACTGAATATTCTAATGTCAGTATTTAGTTACCTTGTAATGTTTTCTTTATGCAGGTTCCTGGCTACAATTCAGAGAAATAAAATCACCTGAATTCTCCTTTAAGTGTCCGGAATGAAAAAAACCACAAAGTGCCCAAACAAATTCGATTTTTATTGATAAGAACATAATTAAGTTAATTAATAAGGGAACCAGGGATATAAAAGAAGCCAAATCAACCACCAAAGGGAGGAGAGGGTTTTCAGGAAATGTGAGCAGACAAAGCAAACCAGCCTTCCCCTCCGGTCTTCTCACCCTGCCAGAAAGAGGGAGACGTGTTAGCCAGTCACAGCCGTGCGTCAGCAGTTAAAGGGAACGTCCATCGTATTTCACAACTTTCTTTCTTACGGTTTTACTGAACAGGAGGTTAATGCGCTAACGTACCCGGATCGTTTCAGCGCCGGCTTCACTTACAGCCTCCGACGCATGCGTGCACAGTGCAAAGGACTAGGGATGCGTCGGGGGCTGTTAGCCGCGTCGGGGTCTCTCTGCAGGGCTGGAACGATCCGGGTAAGTTTCTCCTGCAAGATTTACTGAAGAATGGGAGGTTAGAGATAATCAAGAAGAAATGCACAAGGTACCTCCCAGGCATCAAATCCCTTCTGGCCACCTCACTGCCAGACAGACAATACTACTGTTCTTCAGCAAAAAAGAAAGTTGTCAAATACTATGGACATACCCTTTAAACAGGTGGATTAATGTTTAATTCTGTTTGATCCGACCTAGAACAAGGTGCAGTTTGATTTCTAATTAATCCGACCTAGAACAAGGTGCAGTTTGATTTCTAATTAATCCGACCTAGAACAAGGTGCAGTTTGATTTCTAATTAATCCGACCTAGAACAAGGTGCAGTTTTATTTCTGTTCAATCTGATCTAGAACAAGGTCTGACCTAGAACAAGGTGTAGTTTCCCTTTTTCTATAGTAGAGCTCAGAAAGGTTCCGTCCCCTTTTTTAGCTCACCTGTGCATACACCAAGTGTTCCCTGTAGGTACAATGTGTAAATCTATATTATTTCAAACATTTTGTAATTCTCTGCTAGATTTCTAGCTCAGTAACTGAACCAGGCAGCGCTGTCTGTTACCTGTGGGCCCTGTCCGATCGGGGCAGACCTTAGACTGCTATAAGAGGAGCTGACGGAAGATGGACTCTTTTTAGGCCCTCCTGAGACTCTAGAACACAGGAAACAAAGATTACAGAAACGTGAGTGTGAATAGAACCAATACAAGTGCATTGGCCAGTATTACGGTTAATGGTAACATTATGGTTAATGGTCCAGTCAGTCCCTGTGCATTCTCTATTCTCATATTTCATTTCCAGGGCTTGTTATAAGACAAAACCTTTGCTGGATATTGATCTCATCATGGAGCCCCCAGGACTCTATCCGGGTAATATTCTAGTTCTAGTTGGGGTGAACCATCTCTGGGGCATATTGACATTTCCTACCTTGTTCTGGAGCTTCTAGATGACAGAGGGGAGGTGCTATCCAATGAGGGATCTGCAAAGAGAAATACATATGGATTTGTGAAAACACATGATCACCAGATAGAACTGTAATGCTCCTTTCCTATTAGATAAAGCAGTACCTGTTTGCCTGCCCTGGGGGGTTATGGGAGACAGCGTTGGGGACACGGTGTTTTGCTTCTGCTGCTCGATAAGTTTCAGGAGCTTGTCCCGTGCCTCCGCACTCTGTCTGTTCAGCTCGGCAATGCGCATTTCCAGGCTCATTGGGACAGGGGTGACTCTGCCTTGCTGGGGGAAGATATTACCATCTATTAATTACCTTTCCTGTATATTTATTGATCACAGACGTCAGATTAATTCCCAGATTCAGAAAGTGAACAGAGCCAATTACAATGAGTCCACTGTAACCTCCCTGCACCGTCTGGTTCAGAAGATACATACAGGGAAATGATTTTATAAACAAGGTCTGGCAGGTTCCTCCCAATAGTTTGGCCAGAATATAGTTTTTAGATTTTACATAAATACAATAAATCTATGGGAGAAATCTCCTTCCCCTCCCATTAGCACAGATGAATATAAAGAGTTGATTGGATAATTGTTCTGTCTCTGTCAATTGCACTGAGCATGTCTGGCCATAAAACAGGTAAGGGGGCGGATACCAAGGGCTTTGTCTACTGGGAAGAAATATAACCCTGAAGTTGCCAATTTAAATGACAAGTGATTGCTTTACAGTAATACAGCATTATAAAATGTCAGGAGAAGCTTTAGCTTTTAAGTAAACAAATCTCAGATGGGATAAAGTATCTGAGCTACTGAGAATAGGGCTGCTCGTACCTTTCTTTATTACTTGATCTTTAATGAATTGGATGCATCAGAGAATTTCCCATGCGGATCAGTCCCCCACAATGAAGTAAAAGTGAGGGAGGAAGCTTAATAATAAACCTCACTCAACACTAAATTCCCCTTGGAACTGGAATGGCAGATAAATCATTGACTTCTGGGGATGTTGAATGCAACAGCCAATCACTTTGAAACTTCCCGTGACATCAAAGCTATAGTACCCTATAGCCAATCACCAGGCTCTATCCTGCATCCCATTGAATAAGCAAACTCCTGGGGCAATCAAGCATTAGTACCCTATAGCCAATCACCAGGCTCTATCCTGCATCACATTGAATAAGCAAAACTTCCTGTGACATCAAAGCTATAGTACCCTATAGCCAATCACCAGGCTCTATCCTGCATCCCATTGAATAAGCAAAACTTCCTGTGACATCAAAGCTATAGTACCCTATAGCCAATCACCAGGCTCTATCCTGCATCCCATTGAATAAGCAAAACTTCCTGTGACATCAAAGCTATAGTACCCTATAGCCAATCACCAGGCTCTATCCTGCATCACATTGAATAAGCAATGTTTATTCATTATGAATGTTTCCTTATGAAGTCACTAACCACATCTCACCATAAAAACCATATCAATATGTAATGAGATGACATGACGGCCATACCATAGAGTTGCAGGAGGTCTGGACATTGTCGCACTGTGTATTTTTGTATTATAGTTACCAGTGTGTCACTGTCAGCTTCCCCATTCAATTCCTCTCGGCTGGGTGCTGATATAGAGCTTTTCGGTGTATTTGGTCCTGTGGAAATGTTCATCTGCTGTAGTTGCGCCTTCAGTGCTGCGTTCTGACGGTAAAGTTCCTCCATTTGTGACGTCAGATCCCCATTATTCCAGTATTTACTTCCCTCCTTCTCTAGTCTGCTGGTTACAAGTTCCTGTGTCACAGATCCAATGTGTGGGGGTTGGTTAACGTCAGCACCCCCTAGAGTAGGGTTTGGGGATTGCAGTGGGGTAACTGGATGTGATATTTGGCTTGAAGCAGGGGGTGCCCACTGCAATAAGCTGCTCTGTGGGTTATCGTTCTCCTCTGTACTTGGTATCCGTTTGAGAGGTGCGAATAGTAACATGGAATCTGTTCTCTTTGGTCCTATAAAACAATTTAAAGGCATAAAATGGACTTTATCAGAATTACAATGTTGGATCTTTATATTTTAATCCCCAGTGTTCCCATACATTGCAGCTTAGCTGTTGACCGATCCCGCAACATTCAACCAATTCAAAAGGAACCGCCTTTCCAGGTCTTCTTTGCGGCCGACATGATTGCGAAGTCCCGTCTGTACCATTCATTTTGCGATCGTATCCAAGATGATCAAAAAAGGTGGTTCCACCGGAATGAATGTCACAGAATGGCCCTGCAGGTAAGCTGTAATGTACAGGCACCTTGAATAAGGGAAGGATTATTCCATCCAATAACACAGCCTTGCACTGGACCCCTGGAGCTGGATTAGCAGGACCGGTACTAAGTCTTTAGAAATCTACAAAGTGACAAACTCTTCCTTTACCTACAATAATACGAGGGACATTGATTAAAGGACAAGTTAATGGGGAGACTAAAGTCTAAGGGACGTAGAGTTGAGTGAGTTGGATAGGTTTATCGACCAACTTGCAGGAGGCATTGAATCCTCCTGCAGAAAATGTGATGGCAGATACAATCCAAGAGGGGCCTGGTGACTTAATATGAAAAGCAAATTCCCATATTGATCTACACTGGTTAATTAGATCCGGGGATCACTCCCATTGCCATATTGGATCAGTTACTCATCTGTAACTACCAGGTCACCCTGTATACCGAAGAATAGACCAGCCTCGGTCCTTACTTGCGGATTGGTCGGAGAATTCGGTTATAGTTTTTTGCCGGGGAGGAGATAACATGATGGCTTGTTGGAACAGGTGGACAGGAATAGAACTGGCCACTCTTGGCTCCTCCATAGAAAAAGTCTCTACGTCCGACTGCCCAGTCCGATTGGGTTTAACCTCCGTCTCTGTCAATTACATTGAACCAGCAGAAAGGAAAGTGTTTACTGTAATATGTATAATAGACTTCATAGAACCCCCCCTTCATTATATAATAGGTACACATCGCTATCAATACAATACACAGCTTACAATGATTACTGCAAATTTACCTTCAGTATTCCCAGTATTTCCCTACATGCACTGAATGCACATCCCCGAGTTATACCCTCATACTGTGTAAGTAAACAATATGGCAGCTCCTACACAGAGAAGGAATGTTCTACACATGCATTATAGTTTGTATTATAGAATTGAAAGGTCTGTTTCTCCTGTTCCTTTCCTTACCTTGGGTGTCCAGTGATCCTTCCGTAGTGGATGTTCTAGAACCAGGTGGGAATCTAGATGGTTCTCCATTAATAACAGGTGTAATGACAGGAAACTGGTCCCTCGTCACCTGTGGGAACCCTGGGAGTTCAACCTGTAACTGGAAAGAAAACTATAAGACACTGGGGCTTATTTACTAATTATTTAAATAGAGGTGTAAGGTTATTCTGCAGCCACCAATGAGATGCTTTCTAACTGGAGCCACTTACTGTACAATGAGTCATTAACAATGGTATTAATTAGGTAAACACAGCACTGAAAGCACCATATATAAGTCAGTAGTCGGCCCTCTCTGATTGGCTGGTACTGCAGCTCTCCGAGTGGCTGAATTATTGGGGGGAGGGACAAAGCTTCACATTAAATAAACTGCTTGACTGTGTCTAACGCAGGGTGTGCCTGCAAATGTTCTAGAACTATAACTCTCAGCATTCCTCAACCACAGAGGGAAGCCCTGGAATGCTGTAGTTTCCGGCTCTAACCCGATCTGCCTGGTTTGGGGGAAGGCGAGTCACATGGGGTTACATTTTATACACAAACTAGTGTCCGTTTATATTGACACCCACAGGAAGGAGAAACAAAATAATTATTTTATAAAGCGGATGTGGGGGGCAGTAAAGATCCTTTAGGAACCTCTCTGACCCTGGGGGTGTCCATGTTACCCCCGATATCTATACCGATAGGAATCAGATGGTCTTATTGTGGGATTTACCTGACAGATGTCACTTCCTTCTTTGAGTGTGAGAAGTTCGGCTGTTAGAGCGTCAATCATCATTTTCTGTTCCACCAGCTCCCCCTGCAGGTGATGCCTCTCCTTTACCTCCTGGAGCAGCAGAAGGTCTATCTGTAATGAAGCCCCATATTATTATTGTGGATTTATATAGCGCCAACATCTTCTGTAGTGCTGTACAATAACATGTATACATACACACATCCTATAGATACAGATAATTCACTGTAACCCTGGATAATCTGCCTGTCCGTCCAATCACATACACACATCCTATAGATACAGATAATTCACTGTGACCCTGGATAATCTGCCTGTCGTCCACACATACACCCATCCTATAGATACAGATAATTCACTGTAACCCTGGATAATCTGCCTGTCCGTCCAATCACATACACACATCCTATAGATACAGATAATTCACTGTAACCCTGGATAATCTGCCTGTCCGTCCAATCACATACACCCATCCTATAGATACAGATAATTCACTGTAACCCTGGATAATCTGCCTGTCCGTCCAATCACATACACCCATCCTATAGATACAGATAATTCACTGTGACCCTGGATAATCTGCCTGTCCGTCCAATCACATACAACATCCTATGATACAGAATTCACTGTAACCCGGATAATCTGCCTGTCCGTCCAATCACATACACCACATCCTATAGATACAGATAATTCACTGGACCTGGATAATCTGCCTTCCGTCCAATCACATACACACATCCTATAGATACAGATAATTCACTGTACCCTGGATAACTGCCTGTCCGTCACATCACATACACCCATCCTATGATACAGATAATTCACTGTGGACCCTGGATAATCTGCCTGTCCGTCCAATCACATACCCCATCCTATAGATACAGATAATTCACTGTGACCCTGGATAATCTGCCTGTCCGTCCAATCACATACACCCATCCTATAGATACAGATAATTCACTGTAACCCTGGATAATCTGCCTGTCCGTCCAATCACATACACCCATCCTATAGATACAGATAATTCACTGTAACCCTGGATAATCTGCCTGTCCGTCCAATCACCAATCACACCCATCCTATAGATACAGATAATTCCTGTGACCCTGGATAACTGCCTGTCCTGTCCAATCCATACACACATCCTATAGATACAGAAATTCACTGTAACCCTGGATAATCTGCCTGTCCGCAATCACATACACACATTCTCTAGAACAATATCACACTGTGACCCTGGATTATCTGCCTGTCCGTCCAATCACATCACACCATCCATTAGATACAGATAATTCACTGTACCCTGGATAATCTGCCTGTTCCGTACCAATCACATACACCCATCCTATAGATAAGATAATTCACGTGTGACCCCTGGATAATCTGCCTGTCCGTCAATCACATCACCCCATCCTATAGATACAAGATAATTCACTGTAACCCTGATAATCTGCCTGCCCGTCCAATCACATACACCCATCCTATAGATACAGATAATTCACTGTAACCCTGGATAATCTGCCTGTCCGTCCAATCACATACACCCATCCTATAGATACAGATAATTCACTGTAACCCTGTTAATCTGCCTGTCCGTCCAATCACATACACCCATCCTATAATACAGATAATTCACTGTGACCCTGATAATCTGCCTGTCCGTCCAATCACATACACACATCCTATAGATACAGATAATTCACTGTGACCCTGGATAATCTGCCTGTCCGTCCAATCACATACACACATCCTATAGATACAGATAATTCACTGTGACCCTGATAATCTGCCTGTCCGTCCAATCACATACACCACCTCTATAGAACAGATAATTCACTGTAACCCTGGATAATCTGCCTGTCCGTCAAATCACATACACCCATCCTTAGATACAGATATTCACTGTGACCCTGGATAATCTGCCTGTCCCCAATCACATACACCATCCTATAGATACAGATAATTCACTGTGACCCTGGATAATCTGCCTGTCCGTCCATCACATACACACATCCTATAGATACAGATAATTCACTGTAACCCTGGATAATCTGCCTGTCCGTCCAATCACATACACCCATCCTATAGATGCAGATAATTCACTGTAACCCTGGATAATCTGCCTGTCCGTCCAATCACATACACCCTCCTATAGATCCAGATAATTCACTGTAACCCTGGTAATCTGCCTGTCCGTCAATCACATACACACATCCTATAGATACAGATAATTCACTGTAACCCTGGATAACTGCCTGCCGTCCAATCACTATCACACATCCTATAGATACAGATAATTCACTGTAACCCTGGATAATCTGCCTGTCCGTCCAATCACATACACCCATCCTATAGATACAGATAATTCACTGTAACCCTGGATAATCTGCCTGCCCGTCCAATCACATACACCCATCCTATAGATACAGATAATTCACTGTAACCCTGGATAATCTGCCTGTCCGTCCAATCACATACACATCCTATAGATACAGTAATTCACTGTAACCCTGGATAATCTGCCGGTCCGTCCAATCACATACACACATCCTATAGATACATATTCACTGTAACCCTGGATAATCTGCCTGTCCGTCCAATCACATACACACATCCTATAGATACAGATAATTCACTGTAACCCTGGATAATCTGCCTGTCCGTCCAATCACATACACACATCCTATAGATACAGATAATTCACTGTAACCCTGGATAATCTGCCTGTCCGTCCAATCACATACACACATCCTATAGATACAGATATTCACTGTAACCCTGGATAATCTCCTCCCGTCCAATCACATACACCACATCCTATAGATACAGATAATTCACTGTAACCCTGGATAATCTGCTGTCCGTCCAATCACATACCACCATCCTATAGATACAGATAATCACTGTAACCCTGGATAATCTGCCTGTCCGTCCAATCACATACAACATCCTATAGATACAGTATATTCACTGTAACCCTGGAAATCTGCCTGTCCGTCCACACATACACACACCCTATAGATACAGATAATTCACTATAACCCTGATATCTGCCTGCCCGTCCAATCACATACACACATCCTATAGATACATATAACACTGTAACCCTGGATAATCTGCCTGCCCGTCCAATCACATACACCCAATCCTATAGATACAGATAATTCACTGTAACCCTGGATAATCTGCCTGTCCATCCAATCACAGATACAGGTAATTAACTGTATTCTGCCTTTACCAAGACGACATCACAAGGGCTCTATACAGAAGCAGAATTATCCCTTCCTCTCTCAAGTATTTTATTTGCTTTAGCAGATCCTTAGAGTAACTAAGTCTATAACAATAACTTCCACCATCAGATTTGCTATGTTTCTCCTAGACAATGAGACCATGGCCCATATAGCAGGTTGTCAGCCAGGCCTTGCTACTCAGGGCCACACAAGAGTTGAGCAATTGGGTTCTGTTTCAATATGATCCATGGCTATCTGGCAGCAATTAGAGAGAACAATAGAACATGATCTTTACAATGCCATTAACACGCATGTGATATTTTGGCATTGTACTATTAATGTCTGTACCCTCCTTGACATAGGAAACCAGTCTTTTTATGGGCTGATAAGGCATTGTGAACCCTGTTATCCGTGTGCTTGGGGGGCAGAGACACCTCTCTCCCGGTCTGTCTCTTCATATGCCTCCAGGTCCTGCACCACTTCCTGGACCATACCATTTAGAAGTCCCAGACTGGACTGGTTACTGGAGGACCAATCAAACTCTGAGCTAACGGAGGCACAGAAATCGCCAGTCTGGGAGCAATGAGGGTCAGTCGACGGTTTTTCTTCTCCTTTAAAACAGAACATTTGGGTAAAATAAATAGAAAACAAACCTCATCATGAATGTGAATTATCCCCAGGAACTGAAATCACAAGGTGTAAAAGCCAAGGAATGTTCTTTCATAGTAAAGATGTTAATAAGGGAGAACTTAACATTACATCTTCCATAATCTTTATTTTCCACCATATAAAGTTACACAATGAGGTATGGAACTGTGTGAATATTGTGTATAAATAGATGTCCAGTGGAGCCCTAACATAGAGCCCAGGATGTGATCTGTAATGTATAATGTAATACTGTGTGCAGAAACATCTACAAGGGGAAAAATGCTAAAAGAAGTCCCTGACCTGAAGAGCTTACATCTAGGTGGTGGGTAACATATGGATACAAGGAAGTAACATAATATAATGTGTGGAGCTTTGCAGGTTAGTAACAGAGACAGCTTAACCTTCCTTTCCCTGGTTGGTCTAATACTCTGCTTCTTACATTGTAAATTTCCTTTCACCTTTTCACATCTCTTCAGAAATCACAAGCACAGGCTACAAACTGGGAACTTCCTCCACATATATTATTAATCAACTTCCCCTTTATTAATGCTTTACAAAATAGAATTCAGACCTTACATGGGGCTCATCCGATCGACCTTTGGCTGGATTGAGAACACGGCATAATATGAGTTTGTTTCTTCCACCTCTGTTAGTCCTTCCTCTGGTCTGCGCGGCTTAACCTTATTGACCGCAGTGGTGGCGTTTAGTGCTGTAAAAATACAACAGGAGAGGGTAACAGTAAACCTTACTACAGGAATGTTACTATACAGGAGAGGGTAACAGTAAACCTTACTACAGGAATGTTACTCTATAGAAGGAGAGGGTAATAGTGAACCTTACTACAGGAATGTTACTATACAGGAGAGGGTAACAGTAAACCTTACTACAGGAATGTTACTATAAAGAGAGGGTAATAGTAAACCTTACTACAGGAATGTTACTACACAGGAGAGGGTAACAGTAAACCTTACTACAGGAATGTTACTATAACAGAGAGGGTAAGTAACCCTTACTAAGAATGTTACTATATAAGAGAGGGTATAGTAAACCTTACTACATGATGTTACTACACAGGAGAGGGTAATAGTAAACCTTACTACAGGAATGTTTCATAACAGAGAGGGTAATAGTAACCATACTACAGGAATGTTACATTCACACAGGATAGGGTTTAGTAACTTACTACGAATGTTTCTATACAGAGAGGAAATAGTAAACCATCTACAGGATGTTACTATACAGGAAGGGTAATAGTAAACCTTAACTACAGGAATGTTACTACACCGGAGAGGATAGTTAAACATTACTACAGGAATGTTACTATAAGGAGAGGGTAATAGTTAAACCTTACTACAGGAATGTTACTATACAAGAGAGGCCAATAGTAAACCTTACTACAGGAATGTTACAATACAAGAGAGGGTAATAGTGAACCTTACTACAGGAATGTTACTATACAAGAGAGAGTAATAGTAAACCTTACTACAGGAATGTTACTATACAGGAGAGGGTATTAGTAAACCTTACTACAGGAATGTTACTATACAGGAGAGGGTAATAGTAACCTATACACACGAATTGTTACTATACAGGAGGGTATAGTAACATTAAACCTACAAGAATGTTACTATACAGGGAGGGTATGTAAACCTTACTACAAGATTGTTACTATACAGGAGAGGTATTAGTAAACCTTCCTACAGGATGTTACTATAACGAGAGGGTAATAGTAAACCATACTACAGGAATGTTACTATACAGGACAGGGTAATAGTAAACCTTACTACAGGAATGTTACTACACACAGGAAGGGCAATAGTAAACCTTACTACAGGAATGTTACTATAAAGAGGAGGGTAATAGTAAACCTTACTACAGGAATGTTACTATACAAGAGAGGCCAATAGTAAACCTTACTACAGGAATGTTACTATACAAGAGAGGGTAATAGTGAACCTTACTACAGGAATGTTACTATACAAGAGAGAGTATATAAACTCTACTACAGGAATGTTACTATACAGGAGAGGGTATTAGTAAACCTTACTACAGGAATGTTACTATACAGGAGAGGGTAATAGTAAACCTTACTACAAGATGTTACTATACAGGAGAGGGTAATAGTAAACCTTACTACAAGAATGTTACTATACAGGAGAGGGTAATAGTAAACCTTACTACGAATGTTACTATACAAGAGAGGGTAATAGTAAACCTTACTACAAGAATGTTAATATAGGAGAGGGTAATAGTAAACCTTACTACAGGAATGTTACTACTATAAAGGAGAGGATAATAGTAAACCTTACTACAGGGGTTACTATAAAGGAGAGGTATTAGTAATAACCTACTACAGGAATGTTCTATACAGGGAGAGGGTAATAGTAAACCTACTAGAAAGATGTTACTATACAGGAGAGGGTAAGTAAACCTTACTACAGGAATGTTACTATACATACAAGAGAGGGGTAATAGTAAACCTTACTACAAGAATGTTACTATACAGGAGAGGGTAATAGTAAACCTTACTACAGGAATGTTACTATAAAGGAGAGGGTAATAATAAACCTTACTACAGGAATGTTACTATACAAGAGAGGCCAATAGTAAAGCTTACTACAGGAATGTTACTATACAAGAGAGAGTAATAGTAAACCTTACTACAGAAATGTTACATACACAGGGAACGCCGTGTAGTAAGCATTTGTCATTGCCGGCGGCTACAATCTACAGTACTATAACGCAGACTACATCAGATTTACTGTACATGAAAAGGAGCCCCCCTCGGTGGGTTTTTGGACATTGAAAGGTGTCGCCCTCTTCTCCCATATTGTCCAAGACAGAAATTACTCTCATGTGGGGACACGAAAAGCCAATTCTCTATATCGGGCTCCCCCTGGTTTAGATACTTTCAAATTAGATACTCAGGGTTATTCAATAAGAGTTCTTATCGTTTAAAATGGTGCTAATTTGACCCAACCAATCAGATGTTAGCTTTCAAATGTTAAATAACATCTGATTGGTTGGGGCAAAATTATCTCCATTTTTAACAATAAGAACTTTTATTGAATCTCCCTCAGTCTGTTAATAGGATTTCAGGGGGGGTGAGATCCCCATGTTCCAACACCCAATATTTAAGTCCCTTGCAGTCAGCGGGGGAGATTTCCGGTGTCCAGGCTTTACCACTGTCTCCTATATGCAAAGATACGGAGGGTACACACGCCATTCTAATTAAATGGGAAAATTCATTCCCATGGTTCCGGCTGGGATTGGGAGATTCTAGCTAAATGCCATCGTTGGTATCCCCATCTGCACCAAACAAACGCAGTTTTACATCATTTCACCTCCACTCCTCTCAATGTCCCAAATGCATCAAACCCTTGCACCTTCTATGGAGTTGTCCTCCCATTACCGGTTATGGTACAAGGATACACACGACCTCAACCATTCTACCCTCCTGTTCCAAGGAATCTATGGCATCTCGAATGCGTCACTCCTCAGCCTAAAGTGAACTGGCACCTAAACCAACACCTCTCTTTATTACTATAGACTGAGGGCTGCAGTCTCTTCTTTTACTCTTTGATACTATATGGATGTGTATAAAATGAGAATCCAGGAAACTCCTTCGATTCAGGCAATAATGTGTATTTATTGTCAACTCCCGACCAGTATAACAATTGTTCATTTTACTTGGAATTGCACAGGACTATATAGGATTCCTGACACTAAATAAATACAATCTGGACTGATGGCATTCTGTTTACTACAAGTAAAGGCAATACACATACAGGTGGTCCCAGCCCAAATACTAGTCCTGTCCCCTTCTTCATGTATTGACCTATACAGACTCCATGTAAGCTGGATGCTTGGTTCAAAACGCCCAAATCGGCTCCTAAAGGTACTATACCGTTCTCCTGACTGCCTTCTGGCTAAATGTGGCAGAAAGGGCTGGACCTGCAGACCTGTCAGTGATTGGCAGAGTCTCAGCCAATCCAGATGCGTCCGGCCCATTCTGCTGTCCCGTGCACAGAAGCATCAGAAGGGCCAGGAACAAGGGCTGGTAAGTACCTTTAGGAGTCAATTTGGAGATTTTAAATCTAGAGAGGTGGAGGTTTGAGATGCTTTCCTACTTCTTAGTTTTGTCTTGGGTGTGGAGATAACCTTTAAGCCAGTAGACTGAGCTGAGCAGTACAGATGTTACTGGGGTAAAGCTATTATATTATAATATACCTGTATATAGCAAGCAGAGAATGTCATTCTAATACTAAGTATCCAGTAGAGCTGGCCATACCGTTCTGTGCAGATGAGGCGCCTTCTGTGGATCTGGCACGGGGTTACGAACATCTCTCTATTACGCTCCTTCTATCTGCTGAACCCTGATAATGTAAAAAGGAATCAGAGCTACACAGTCAGGAGGGAAATGGAACCTTCATACAAATAAAAGAACCAATCAGTCTGTCCAATAATAGCCTTCCTGCACCTATACAGGGGACGTGGCAGGAATATAGCTACACTATATTCATTCTGTTCTTAATCACACCGAGTACTGCTCGACCTGAGGAAGGGGGTAGATCCCTCTAAAGTTTGTCTAATTAAATAATGGTTAGTCCATTATAGTATCACAGCAGCACTCTACTTTCTACTACTACATAATATGACTAATACAGCTAATCCACTGAGAAAACACTTTCATAAACCAACCTAAACACAAGCCTTCCAAGTGATATATCCTACAGTTTTGATGGCAATACCTAGAGGGTTTATGGGTAACATTTAGAGGGTTTAGGGTAACACTTATTATGGGTAACAGTTAGAGGGTTTTATGGGTAACACTTTATATGGGTAACAGTTAGAGGGTTTATGGGTAACACTTATTATGGGTAACAGTTTAGAGGGTTTATGGGTAACACTTATTATGGGTAAGCAGTTAGAGGTTTTATGGGTACACTTTATGGGTAACAGTTAGAGGGTTTATGGGTAACACTTATTATGGGTAACATTAGAGGGTTTATGGTATAACACTTATTATGGGTAACATTTAGAGGGTTTATGATTAATACTTATTATGGTAACATTTAGAGGGTTTATGATTAATACTTATTATGGGTAACAGTTATTAGGGTTTATGATTAACACTTATTATGGGTAACATTTAGGAGGTTTATGGTTAGACACTTATTATGGGTAACATTTGAGGGTTTATGATTAATACTTATTATGGGTAACATTTAGAGGGTTTATGATTAACACTTATTTACTGGGTTTGACCATTTAGAGGTTTAGGTAACCTTATTATGGGAACAGTAGAGGTTATGGGTAATACTTAATTATGGGACATTTAGAGGTTTAGACTCTATTATGGGTACAGTTTAGAGGGTGTTATGGGTAACACTTATTATGGGTAACAGTTAGAGGGTTTATGATTAATACTTATTATGGGTAACATTTAGAGGGTTTATGGGTAACACTTTATTATGGTGTAACGAGTTAGTAGGGTTATGTTAATTCTTAATTATGGGTAACATTTAGAGGGTTTATGATTAACACTTATTGATGAGGGTTATACAATTTAGAGGGTTTATGATTACACTTATTATGGGTAACTTGAAGGTTTATGATTAACTTATTATGGGTAACAGTTTAGGGTTATGTTACACTTATTGATGGTACCATTAGAGGGTTTATATTAATATATTATGGTAACAGTTAGAGGGTTTATGGGTAACACTTATTAAGGATAACATTTAGAGGGTTTATGGGTAACATTTAGAGGGTTATGATTAACACTTATTATGGGTAACATTTAGAGGGTTAGGGTAACACCTTATTATGGGTAACATTTAGAGGGTTTGATGATATACTTATTATGGGTAACTTTTAGAGGGTTTCGGTTAAACTTATTATGGTACAGTTAGAGGGTTTATGATTAACATCTTATTAATGGGTACTAACATTAGAGGGTTTATGGGTAACCAGTTAGAGGGTTTTGGGTAGCGTAATTATGGGTAACATTTAGAGGGTTTATGGGATAAACTTTATAGGTAACATTTAGAGGGTTTAATGGGTAACACCTTATTATGGGTAACATTTAGAGGGTTCTTGATTAATGCTTATTATGGGTACATTTAGAGGTTATGGTATACACTTATTATGGGTAACATTTAAGGGTTTATGTTAATACTTATTATGGGTAACATTTAGAGGGTTTATGGGTAACACTTATTATGGGTAACATTTAGAGGGTTTGATTAACCTTATTATGGTTAACATTTAGAGGTTTATGATTAATACTATTATGGGTAACATTTAGAAGGTTTATGGTAACACTTATTATGGGTAACATTTAGAAGGGTTTATTAACGTTATATGGGTAACCTTATAGACGGGTTTATGGGTAACACTTATATGGGTAACATTTAGAGGGTTATAGGGTACACTTATTATGGGTAACATTTAGAGGGTTTATGGTAAACTTATTTGGGTAACATTTAGAAGGGTTTATGGTAACACTATTATGGTAATCATTTAGAGAGGTTTATGGGTAACACTTATTATGGGGTAACTATGTATAGGGTTTATGATTAACACTTATTATGGAACATTTAGGAGGTTTTGATAACACTTATTATGGGTAACATTTAGAGGGTTTATGATTACACTTATTATGGGTAACATTAGAGGGTTTATGATTAATACTTATTATGGGTAACAGTTAGAGGGTTTATGGTTAACAGTTAGAGGTTTATGGGTAACACTTATTATGGGTAAGCATTTAGAGGGTTTATGGGTAACACTTATTATGGGTACCATTTAGAGGGTTTATGGGTAACACTTATTATGGTAACATTTAGAGGGTTTATGGGTACCACTTATTATGGGTACATTTAGAGGGTTATGATTAAACTTATTATGGGTATACATTTTAGAGGGTTTATGTAACACTTATTATGGGTAACATTTAGAGGGTTTATGATTAATACTTATTATGGGTAACATTTAGAGGGTTTATGGGTAACACTTATTATGGTAACATTTAGAGGGTTTATGATTATACTTATTATGGGTAACATTTGAGGGTTATGGGTAAGCACTTATTATGGTAACATTATGAGGGTTTATGGGTTAACACTTACTTATGGGTAACATTTAGGGTATGGGTACTTATGGGTAACACTTATTATGGGTAATCATTTAGAGGGTTATGTGGTAACATTATATATGGGTAATCATTTAGCAGGGTTTATGATTAACTTATTATGGGAACATTTAGAGGTTTATGATTACACCTTATTATGGGTAACATTTAGAGGGTTTATGATTAATACTTATTATGGGTAACATTTAGAGGGTTTATGATTAATACTTATTATGGGTAACAGTTAGAGGGTTATGGGTAACAGTTAGAGGGTTTATGGGTAACAGTTAGAGGGTTTATGGGTAACAGTAAGTAGTTCTATGGGTAACAGTAAGAGGTTAGTAAACTTATTAGGTGGGACTTTAGGTTTAGGGTAACCCTTACTTATTATGGGTAACATTTAGAGGGTTAGATTGGGTAACCACTTATTATGGGTAACATTTAGAGGGTTTATGTACACTTAACACTTATTATGGGTAACATTTAGAGGGTTTATGATTAATACTTATTATGGGTAACATTTAGAGGGTTATGGGTAACACTTATTATGGTGACATTTAGAGGGTTTATTATGTAACTACTTATTATGGTAAATTCACTTTGAGGGTTTATGATATATAACTTATAATGGGTAACATTAAGGGTTTTATGGTTAGTTAGAGGGTTTTATGGGTAACACTTATTATGGGTACATTTAGAGGTTATTAAACACTTATTATGGTGTACACTATTAGAGGGTTTTGATTAATACTTATTATGGGTAACAGTTAGAGGGTTTATGGGGTAACACTTATTATGGTAACTTTAAGGGTTATGGTAACACTTATTATGGGATAACATTTAGATAGGGTTTTGATTAAGCTTATTATGGGTAACTTTATAGGGTTATCTTCTTATTAGGTCTATTAGATGGGTTTATGGGTAACCTTATTATGGGTAACATTGGGTAGATTAAATGGGTAACACTTATTATGGGTAACATTTAGAGGGTTTATGGGTAACACTTATTATGGGTAACACTTATTATGGGTACCATTTAGAGGGTTTATGATTAATACTTATTATGGGTAACACTTATTATGGGTAACATTTAGAGGGTTTATTGATTAAGCACTTATTATGGGTAACAGTTAGAGGGTTTATGATTAATACTTATTTGGGGTCGCAGTTAGAGGGTTTTATGGGTAACACTTATTATGGGTAACATTTAGAGGGTTGATGGGTAACACTTATTATGGGTAAGTCACTTATTAGTGCGGTGAATGCATTAGTAGGTTTATGGGTAACACATTCATTGAGTTGGTACATTTAGGAGGGTGTTATGGGTGAACACTTATTATGGGTAAACATTTAGAGGGTTAATGATTTAGACACGTTATTATGGGGTAAACAGTAGAGGGTTATGTCTAAGCCTTAAGGGTTTTATGGGTACACTTATTATGGGTAACATTTAGAGGGTTTATGGGTAAACACTTATTATGGGTAACATTTAGAGGGTTTATGATTAACACTTATTCATGGGTAACAGTAGGGGTTTATGGGTAACACTTATTATGGGTAACATTTAGAGGGTTATGATAACATCTTATTCTGGGTATACACGATATTATGGTATAACATTTAGAAGGGTTTATGATTAACACTTTATTATGGGTACAGCTTATGATGGTAGTCATTTAAGGGGTATGATTAATACTTCTTATGGGTAATCTAGTTTAGCGGGTTTATGGTAACCACTTATTTATGGGTAAACATTTTTTTAGAGGGTTGATATGATTAATATATTATGGTAACAGTTAGAGGGTTTATATAGGTAACGTATGAGGTTATGGTAACATTTAGAGGTGTTTATGGGTAAATAGTTTAGGAGGGATTAATGGGTAAAACGTATAAGGAACATTTAGAGGGTTGATGGGTAACTCTTATTATGGGTAACAATGAACCTGACACTAACACCTGTATAAAATGACCAGTGAACATTTTAGTAGATAACAACAGAATTAATTAGGTTTAGGAATCTTACATGGTGGATTGTGAACTCTGGCCTTTTCCAGGTGACATTCCATACATTTTTTCTGACCGCATAATTTCCTATTATCCGCGGTTCCAGCTCTGTCTTGTGCTGAGGACTCATTCGGACATACAACGTCTAATGAATACACAGACTCAGGTGATTTACATGTAAATGAAGTAAACCTATATATTTTAAGCGTGAGGCTACATGTCTGGTGTTTCCCCACGATCTCTCTAGTGGCTGGTGGTGTCAGTCACAATTACAGTCTATGGGCCTTGTCAAATCAAGACCGACACGGAATTTGTGATCCAGCGCACAGGGATCTGGGAGAAAGGAAGCATCTACAAACCTCTCCAGGATTTCATGTAACTTACAGTGCCTTTTCATGTTGTGGTTTTAATCCTTATTACATAGGAGGATATATGCCATTACTCACAAATTATAATAGCATTGTTATTTGTATTATAGAATTATCCAGTATTATTCTACTTATACTATAGTAGAAGAGTTTTACTTAATGGAGTCATTGAATGTGTAAGCAGCAATGGCGTATTGACTGACCTTGCGTGTTGACGTCTGGTTGGAAACAACTGAGTACGTCTGGCATCACACTGGTGTAGACTTCTCCTCGTTCCAAGGCCTTTTACATAAACACTGTTGAGTTATCAACCGACAGCACTAATTCATGGGTCTCGTATCCCAATAAAACCATTAGACCGTCAAAACATCAATGATTTTTACGGGTGCTAAAGTGATTCTGAATGAATGAAACAAAAAAAAATCATCAGTTGTACTAGGCAAGTTATGGTGGCCACACACAATGATTCCGGTAAGTAGTTTGTGTATTATATAGTGGATAATGCACCCCCAACTGTAAATTATAAGGATATTAGAGTCGACCGCGAAAATATCTGTGACCATATAAAGCACAGGCCAAGCAGGCTGAGTTATACGATGGGAACATCTGGGTGACCACTCATTGTATTATACGGGATAGATGTATCTTCCCTACTAGTGAAATTAATAAGGGATATTTAGATAAATCACTGCGGAGTTTCTGTGTCTATTAAAGGATCCAAGGACACAGAACTGATTTATACGGGAACTCTGGGAGCCCTCATGTATTATATAGTTATAATGCACCCACTGTCAAATTAATCAAGGATATTAGAAGTCCAGGCGCGGAATTCCTGTGACATTATAATAAGACACAGGCCACAGGCTGAGTTATAACAGGGGACACTCTGGGTTACGCACTCATTTATTAAAGGGATAATGTATCCCCTACTGTAAATTATAAGTGATCTTAGTAAGTCACTGAGGAGTTCTGTGTCGCATATAAATGTACAAGGACACAGACTGAGTTATACAGGGAGACTGCTGGTAGCCACTCATTAGTTATACAGGGATAATTTATCCCGCTAACTGTTAAATTATCAGGGATATTATAAGGTGCACTCTGAGGTAGTTCGGTGTGCTATATACAGTACAAGGACACAGACTGATTTATACAGGGAACTCTGGGTACCATCTCATGATTATAAAGGGATAATGTATCGCTGCTACCTGTAAATTATAATGGATATTGAAGAAGGCTACATAAGGACATCAGTACTGAGTTATACAGGGAGACCTTGGGTACCACATCATGTATGTAATAAGGATTGTGATCCTCTACTGTATAATTATAAGGATATTAGAAGTCTACTGAGGAGTTTGGTCATATATAATGGTAGCAAGGATCACAGACTGATTATCAGCAGGAACTCAGGTACGCACTCATGTATTAATAGGATAATGTATCCCCCTCTGTAATTTAAGGATATAGTAGTCACCGAGAAATTCTGTGCATAAATAACGCTACTAGGCCTTACCGGCCTGAGGTTATAATGTTCAGGGAATCCTGGTTAGCCAGGCTCAATGATTATAATGGGAATCATGTATGTAAGTCCCTCTACTGTAAATTATA
The DNA here is from genome assembly GCA_019447015.1 of Hymenochirus boettgeri. NCBI lineage: Eukaryota > Metazoa > Chordata > Amphibia > Anura > Pipidae > Hymenochirus > Hymenochirus boettgeri. Next base: position 91,369 of record JAACNH010000077.1, read on the forward strand.
GGATATTGATATTCACTGATGGTGAAGTCTGTGTCTATATAAATGTACAAGGCAGCAGACTGAGTATACAGGGAACTCGGGTACTGCCCCTGCGATGTCTTATAGGTATATATGTACTGCCGTTCACTCGCCCTACTGTATAATTAATAAGATTATTAGATTAGTCACTGAGGAGTTCTGTGTCGATTAAAGGTACAAGGACACAGATCTGAGGAGTATATACGGGGAATGCTGGTGTACCACTCTGTATATACTCAGGATCATGTATCCCGTTGCTACTGTAATTATATGGATTTAGAAGTCAGCTGAGGGTTCGCTGTGTCTATATAAAGGTACAAGGGACACGACTCTGAGTTATACGGAATTCTGGGTAGGCCAGCTCATGTATTATAAGGATATATGTATCCCTCTACTGTAATTATAAGGATCTATTAGAAGTCAGTGTCTATATAAGGTACACACAGGTAACAGACTGAGTTATACAGGATACTCTGGTACAACTTCTTATTATGAAGGATAATGTATCGCCTCTACTGTAAATTATAAGGTTTAGAAGTCCACTGAGGAGTCTGTGTCATATAAAGGTTACCAGGACATAGACTGAGGTTTATCAGGGAACTTCTGCGGTAGCCACTCATGTAATAAGGGATCAGTATCCTCGCTACTGTCCAATTATAAGAAGATAATTAGAAGTCCTAGGAGGGTTTCTCTGTGTCCATATAAAGGTACATAGGACCACAGACTAGTTATACAGGGTAACTCTGGGTGAACCACTCTATGTATTATAAGGGATAATGTATCCCCTATTTCTTAGAATTATATAGGATATTAGAAGTCAGCCGAGAAATTCTGTGACCATATAAAAGCACGAGCGCCTACAGCTGAGACCTTTTATAGGCACGGGCACGGGAATCTCTCCAAGGTGTATCCTCTATATTTACAGTTGCATTATTTATATAACCATGCCTTGGTGGCTTCTGGTTTCCGTCCTCCGCTTGCGCTGGAAGTTCTGTAAGATTATAAGGCTTATTATCTTACGGAGTTCCTCCATGTAGAATGCCACTACAGGGGTAGGTATATGCTTTTGACTAACAATGTTTCCCTGGACATGCATCATCAATACTATGCTCTTACATGGGAATCCATGATGGATTGCATCGTGCAAAGCCTTACAACTGGGTGACGATGCCTTTTCTGTGCTATCGGCCCGACAATGTTTCCAGTTGCCAGAGGAATGTGTATAGTGACTTTAGGAATCCTAATGGATAGACATATAAAAGAAGGCGTTACTATTTAATTTACAATGTGACTATTATTGGATAAGTTTATGTATTTATATTATGGACGCAGGAAAACCAGCGTACCGTTATCATCTCCATATATAAGAGGTTATCCAATGATAACACCTACGTCCGTATGCACTCTCCATATATAGGTAGGGTTACAATTATAACACCACGTACCGTTCATCTCCCAGTATATAGTTAGGGTTACAATGTAACACCAGCGTATCGCGTATCATCTCCTGATATTTATAGTATGTTCCAATGATAACATCTACGTACTGTATCATCTCGCATATAAGAGGTTACAATGATACATCAGCGTCTGTTCATCTCTATATAGAGAGTTACAAATGATAACATCACGTACGTATCGATCTCCATATTATAGAGGTTCAATAATAACGATCACGTACGTATCTCTCCATAAATATAGGTTACAATGATATCACCACGTAAGCCGTATGTCAATCTCGCATATATGAAGGTTGACCATGTATAACATCATGTCGCGTGATCATCCCATGTATAAGATATACATATGTATAACACCATGTACTTTTAATCCATCTCCATATATAGAGGTTACATGATAACACCACGTACGCAGTATCACGCATATATAGAGGTTTACCCTGAATAACTATGCACGTACTTCGTATCATCTCATATATAGAGTACATGATAGACATCACTTCGCTCGTATGCATCCTCGCATATATAGGGTTACATATGATACCACCATGCACGTAGCCCGTATCATCTCATATATAGAGGTTACAATGAAACGACCATGTACCGTATCATCTCATATATAAGAGGTTACAATGATATACCACCCATGTACGGCAGCAGTATCATCTCCATATATAGTAGGTTACAATGATAACACATAGTAACGGCTATCATGCTCCATATATATGAGGTTACATGTATAACACGATGTACGCGTATCAATTCTCCATATATACGGTTACATATAGATAACAATCAACGTTCCGTATTCATCTCCATATTAGAGTTACAATGATAACACCATGTACCAATATCTCTCGCATATATTGGACGTTACAACAATGATAAGCATCACGTACCGTATCTATCTCCATATAAGAGGTTACCTGAGATAACATCACTTACTGTATGGCATCTCCATATCTAGAGGTATCAGATGATAACATCACGTGAACGCTATCTCTCCTACTATTATAGAGTTTATCAATGATACATCACGTACCGTAGATCTCCCTATATAGAGGTTACAATGATAACAACCATTACCGTATCATCTCCATATATAGAGGTTAGCTCATGATAACACCATGTACGCCTGTATTCACTACTCCTAATATATAGAGGTTACCATGATAAACACCATGTACTGTATTCATCTCCATATATAGAGGTCTAAGTGCAATGATAACATCATTTACCGTATCATCTCCATATATGAAGAGGATTCAATGATAAGCATCACGTACTGGTATCATCTCCTATATATAGAGGCTAACGAATGATAACATCACGTATACGTACATCTCGCATATATAGAGGTTCAATGATAAACATACGTACCAGTATCATCTCCATATAAGAGGCTACACTACAGTGTATAACATCAACGTTACCGTATTCATCCTGGCCATATATAGAGGGCAGCTACAATGATAACCCAACATCGCCTACGTACCCCGGTAATCATCTCCTATAGAGGTCTACAAATGATAACACCAACGTATAATCGCGTATCATCTTCATATATAGAGGTACCTCTAACAATGATAACCTCGCATGTACTGTATCTGACTCCATACTATAAGGAGGTTACATGTACAGCCACGTACTAGTATTCATCTCCATATAGAGAGCTTACAATGATACCATCACTTACTGTTGATACATCTGCATCTCGCATAGATAGAGGTTAGCCATGATAAGCAGCTGCACGTACTGTATCAATCTCCTATAATACGAGGTTAGGCATATGATACACACACACGTACTGTAATCATCTCCATATTAGAGTACAATGATAACATCCAATGTCCTGTATCATCCTCCATATATAGAGGTTACAATATAACACCACGTACTGTAGCATCTCCATGATATAGAGGTTACAATGATCACATCATCGTACGCGTATGGCATCTGCCCATATATAGGAGTTTACCCATGATAAACCACGGACTGTATCATCTCACGATATATAGAGGTTACAAATGATACACCACGTCCGTTATCACTGCTCCACTATATGAGGTAATGATAACAGCTATCGTACTGTATTCATCTCGATATATAGTAGGTTAACATATGATAACACCACTTACTGTATGCATCTCGCATATATAGGAGGTTACAATGATATACTACGCAGGCGTACCGTATCATCTTCTACTATAGAGGTTACAATCTGATAACACCACGTTCTGTATCATCTCCATATATAAGAGTTAGCAATGATAACACCACTTACTACTGTCATCACTCCATATATAGTAGGTTTCCAATGGATAACGAACCACTTAGCTCGTGATCATCTCCATATATTAGATGGTTACAATGATACCATCACGTACTCGTATCATCTCGCATATATGAGGTTACAATGAACAACACCGACGTACATGTATCATGCTCCATATATGAGAGGTTACAATGAGCACACCCGTACCGTTTTCATCTCGCATATATAGAGGTTACAATGCTACCCTCAATCGTACTGTATCATCTTCATATATAGTAGGTTACTATGATACACCACGTACCGTATCATCTCCATATATGAGGTTTACATATGTAACGACCACGTACTGTATCATCTCCATATTAGAGGCTTTACTATGATAACACGCTACGTATCTGTATCCTCTCCTATCTCTTAGAGGTTACAAATGATTAAGACAACGCACGTACTGTATCAATCTCCATTATATGTAAGGTTACTATGATAACATCACGTACCGTATCATCTCCATATTAGAGGTTAAGTCAAATGATGAACGTCCCACGTGATGTAATCATTCTCCACTATCATAGAGGTTACAATGATGAGTACACGCACGTACGTCGTATCATCATCTACTGTCATATTAGAGGTACATGATATACTCACGTTACTGTATCACTCGAACGCTATATATAGGCGGTTTACAATGATAATAAACTACCACCCGTCCGTAATCATCTCCTATATGAATAAGGTTAAATGATAACACCACGTACTGTACATTCTCTTACATATTGATAGAGGTTACAATGATCCGCATCACGTATCCGTCTCAATCCCTATATAGAGGTTATCAATGATAAAATGCTCCTGTATATAAGGAGTCACAGTATTCGTCTAGATTTAATTTTCCAATCAAAAAAACATTATCTTATGTTTTAGTTATATTTAAGCCTCTGGAAAAAAAAAGAAAAAGTTTTTTTCCCGTCTTGCTTCTTCGGCGCCTATTGGGTACCTGAGGTCCTTTAGGGCTCGTACTCAGATCCATGTTGTCTAGTTCTTTTGTCTGTTCGTTGGCTGCGTGATCCTCCTTGGAAGTTTGGCTACTTATTATTTACTCTCTTATACATTCCCATAGGAAATATACATAAACACTTTACTATTCCGGTTCCTAGTGATTTTTATTTTCTCCCTCAGCAATAAATAATAGTAAAGATGCACTCAAACAAGATAAATCACAACTCCAGCTTTCAATGGGTATGTCAGATCTATAAAGCCTCCTGTCTCTTAGGGTGGTCTATGGGGCTTAAAGCTTTCTGCTGTCTCAAACGCGTTCACTGACTTCATTCAGCTTTTCAGAGTCTATTTAATGCTGATTGGAGAAATAAACAGCTAGAACCGCTGTGTTTTTAGATTAAATTCTTATGAACGTATAATATAGTAACTGATAAGTACGGTGCAACACTTACACTTATATTTGTAACCTCAATAAAACATACACGGAGAGATCACGCAGCGAGAAACGACATAAATGACGTTATCGCTCTACATTTCTTAGAACTTGTTGGCATTAAGGTATCGGTATGACACCATCTCTTTCATCGCTTGGTACATTTTACCTGTAAAGAGAAGGCAGTTTTGGTTTTATCTTGTATCAGGATAGACAGTGGCTCGTGTATTGGCTCCCTGGCCACCTTTGAGGGGCAGCACATACATTTAATGTCGCTATATAACATTTTCATAGCACTCACTACACACAGTAATCAGTTTAGATCACTACAGTTAGATATACTTGTGGCAGCACTCACACAATTATTCACGGGCTCGGTCAGCAGTATGTATACAGATCCCTTTCTCAGGGTAGGTCACAGCTCGGCCAACTGAATAGCCTGTTGATCATGCGCTCTAGGTTAGTAGGTCACAGTGGCCTGGCTATCTGTGCAGGCCATTGGATTCTTTGGCTACGCTGGCTCGGACTGGCTATCTAGGAAGTATTTACTGTCGAAATACCTGGCCCTGTGAGGTCATCTGGCCCGTATTTAAGTCAGGGCGCACTCCGGATGCTATTGGACACGCACTGTAATAGACAACTTCTTATCCCCGTAGTGCCGGCGGGGGGCTATCACCGAACAAGTCCTTTCCAAATAGCATGCCGTTGTCGTTTATCTTCAAGAACATCGTTCATCAGATCTGGTCAACGAAGGATCTGAAAGGGCATCCGACTCTTGTTTGGGGGGGGGGGGGGGCCTAGTTAGTTTACAGGCCATCTGCATCCTGCTACACCACGTCCAGCATCTCCCCTGCTATTGACCAATCGCTTGATTCACCTTGAGTATTTATAAAGGGGTTTCATATGTGCTAATCATTGTAATAAGCAAATGGAAGGGGCCAACACACATCACAATTAGGTCTTTTACAGCCCAATAAGCTTACTCTATATCTCTGTATGTTCATTCTTACTAGTAAACACTTGGCAGCTCCTCACCTATATGTATCCTATATAAATATACAGATTAAGGGAGATGTGCTGTACATCAATAGTATACCGCCTCTACTGTACTGTCTAGAGGGGAAACAATATGGCAGCTCCGCACCTCATATGTAATATACAGAGAAGAATGTTCTGTACATACAATAGCTATACCCTCATAACTGTATCTGTCTAAGGGATACACTATGGCAGCTCCGCACGCGCATCATGTCATAAGAGTAATATACAGTTAGAAGAATGTCTGTATGCATACAATAGGAGCTATACTCCTGCATACTTACTGTCTCTAAATGTCATACACTATGCAGTCTCCCACCCTAGTGTTATAATATAAAAATATACAGAGAAGGAATGTTCTGTACATACAATAATCTAGTACCTCATACATTTACGTGTCTAAGGAAACACTATGGCAGCTCCCCATCCATATTTTCTACATATAATATTACAGAGAAGGAATGTTCTGTACATACAATAATCATATATCCCTGCATACTGTACTGTCTTACGGAAACACTATGAGCAGCATCCATCCATATGTGAGAAAATATAATATACAGAGATGGAATGTTCATGTAGGCATACAATAATCTATACCTCTCATACTGTAGTCTGTCTAAGGGAAACAATATGGCTAGCTCCGCCACTGCCATATGTATAAATATATACAGAGAGGAATGTTCTTGTAGCCCAATAGCTATAGAATCCCATCATACTGTACTGTCTAGGGAACAATTGATGGCAGCTACCATCCATATGTATAAATATAATTATGGGGGGGCGAGAGGATGTTCTAGTACATCACTAATACGCTTATACCTCTCAAAACTGTAGCTGTCTAAGGGAAACACTATGGCTCGAGGCTCCACCCATATGTCAGATTCATATCTATATACAGAGAAGGAATGTCTGTACACACATAGCTGATAACGCTCATACTGTACTGTCTATTAGGAAACCTATTGCAAGCTCTACTCGCATATGGTTTAAATATAACATATATACCAGAGAAGAATGTTCTTGTACGCAACCAATAAGCGATACGCTCTCATAACTGTACTGTCTAAGGAAAATCATTGTGCATGCTCCAACCCATATGTTACTATCCAATATGAAAGTAGAAGGAGATGTTTCTGATAGCACATCAATAATCTATATCCCCTCATACTGAACTGCTAAGGGAACAATATGCAGCTCCGCACCGCAGTGTAAATATACAGAGAGGATGTTCTGTCCAATATATAATACTATCGCCCATACTGTACTGCTAAGGAAACAATATGGCAGCTCCCATCCCATCATCGTAGTAATATACCTATGAAGGAATGTTCTTAAATATCAATAAGCTATTACCTGCTCTACTGTCTGTCTAGGGAAAGCAGTATGGCAGTCTCCCCCATATTATAATATAAATATACCAGAGAGTAATTTGTCTGTACCTCGCAATAAGCTTATAACCTCATCTGTATGTCTAAGGGAAACATATGCACTCCCACCCATATATATAATATACAGAGAAGGAATGTTTCTGTACATACAATAAGCTATAACCCATCTGTCTGTCTAAGGAGACCATATGGCAGCTTCCGCACACATATATGTATAAATAAAATTATAGCAGATAAGGAATGTTTCTGTACATACAATAAGCTATACCCTGCATACGTCTGAGAGGAACAATATTGGCAGCTCCCACGCAGCATATGTATAAATAATAATATAGCTAGAGAGGAACTGTTCATGTACATACTATCAAGCTATACCCTCATACTGTACGTCTAGGGAATCACTATGGCTAGGCTCGCCTGACCGCATATGTATAAATGATAATATGGTGCAGAGAAGGAATGTTCTGTACATACAATAGCTATGAGCCCTCATACTGTACTGTCTAAGGGAACAATAATAGGCAGCTCCCATCCGCTTTAACGTATAAATATCTCGAAGAAGAATTTTCTGTAAGCACAGCAATAGACTATCTCCTCAATACTGTAACTTCTACGGAAACATATGGGCAGCTGCCCACGCCATATGTTATATAATATAATAAATCAGAGAAGGAATTTTCTGTACATCCAATAAGCTATAACCTCTCATACTGTCTGACGGGAAACAATATGGCCGCTCCACCCATATGTATTACCTCCTTCATTAAGCGAGCGGTGTTTTCCTATGAAGGTCGGGGGGGGTGTCCCTCTATGTGCTTTTTTTTCACCTGGTTGTGAAGTTCCCAGCGGCACCATTAGGTTTTGTTGATTTGTTATCTCCGCGTTCTTCTGCTTGCCTATAAAACCCACATGAACCGCTGTGACGTCGCTTATTCAATTGGGATACCTGGTGGATAATGTGAGCGATGTACAGTATGGGAGAGGGCACTCTTATTCTAACCCACTGTAGCGCTTCCTGGCACCAATCAGACCAGGCTACCGAATAAATCGGGAATGGGGGCTGTCTCTCGACTATGAAATTGCATCACCTCAAACAAACAGAGAAAAGCCTGTACCCTGGCAGTCTGCAGTGGTACCTTGCTTAAGGTTCGTACACTACGGGCTGGCAGATGTTCACTTCAGGACCCGAGCCCCGGCGCATATCACTACGTGTGACTGTCGGCACGACTCTGTTTCCAGGTGTGTACGAACCATTACTCTACCCCAACACCATTTATTTTTTAGTTTCGTTACTTACCTATTCTCATTCTTCTATTTTGTTGCCACGTATAAACAGTGAAGGTCGTTGACGGGAACTCTGTATAAAAGTCACCGTTAATTGCTGTAATACGGGTGAGATAGACCAGGAATACACTAGCATCTGTACCGCACACCAGATGGACGCTGACTGCTCACTATCCACCCTGCCCCCCCTCTCTTAGGGTTCAGCTCATAGGGAAACCTGAAATGTCTTCCCGATTCGCTAATGACCCGTCGAACAGGTGAACTCTTGGTCTACAAACTTTGGTCAAGGCTTATGTGCGGAGGACCGGTTATCAGCTTTTTCATCTTAAAGTCGTCTCGTTACCCTATGTATCCATGGTTAATGTGAATTTAAGACATAAGCTTACGTGGCTGTTGTCGACGCAAGAAAACTGTGACTCCTAGAAGCGCGCTGCCACAAAGTCTTGTACGAGCCTATAACGCTCTATAAGGGAGCAACGAATCTTTAAAGGATAACTGGGTAATATTTGGTCATTTAACTGGGAGCTAGATTGGATTATCCTGCCTTCACAATATCAGTTCTGTAAAGTGGACGTTCAGAGCAAATACAGTATTTTACATACCACCTCGCAATGACTGCTTCCCCTGCCCATTCCGCATTGTGTCTGTGTATGAAAATATATGATCATGGAACATCCTGACCTTCCTGGTTTGCGAGGAACTCCTAATAGAACCTCGTTATGGTCCTTGCTTGACCCAGCCCTGATTCCTTCGTTGTCTCAGTAGAGATCTGAGGCATCTTTGACCATCCACGCCAAATCAGTATAATTACTGTTAGGACATATCCTAAGGTATGTGGTCATCTGGAAGGACTCCGTTAGAACTCTTGAAATGTCAGCTTCGAGCTAATATCACAGCACAGGGGCTTAATTCACTGTTCTTGAAAATGAAAAGGAGATATGTAGAGTAACTATGGGGATGTATATACATATACTCTAACTATGAATTAAAATCGATGATACAGTCAATTTATTTACGGGCTACAGCAGCGTACATTTTCATTTGTCAGTTTGGTCCTGGACTAGATGCCTGTATTTAAAGATAGTGCTGAGCAGGGAGGAAGACTGGCTATGAATCATTTTTATGGGGGGGCTGGTGCTGCTTCTATCCTCCCTGGTCTTATCGGTACTTTTGCATTTAAAACTAGTTTTTTAGAAACTTATACACACTATTTTATCCTTAACGCGCAAGCGTTAAAGATTTGATGGGGAACGCCAGATTGCACTTGGCATAACGCAGAAGCCGTTATCAATTCAGTGGCGTTGCTAGAGAGTTCAGATGAGTGTATGCGGCTCTACATAGCCCTATTGTTAAATCACCATCTAATCAAGTGTCAAAATTGTGAAAACTTCTACACATGATTTTTCTGTTATTAACATGATTAAAGGTACCATGTTTCCCAACCCCGCCTAGGTGGGCTAGCAGATCGATTACTGGCTAACTAACAACAATGGGTGTAATCAGGAATGGTGCAGGGGAGATATTATTCTGTAGTCTATGGCTGTAAGTCTGGGGGAATGTTTTTTTCAGGCTGGAGTTTCGCTTTAATTAATAACAAATGAGTGAAATAGGGCTTTCAAGATAGTATAGAGAATACACTTGATCAAGAAATCCTAAGTTCTATAGCGGGGAGCTGGTTAATATCGTGAAGGGTATAAATGAAGGGATATTCCATCTGTAGATACACTATAAAGATCCTTAGTCCTTATAGCGGTGAGCTGTACATAATATGAGGGTATAAATGATGGAATATTCACTCTGTATTCGTTCTCTATAAGAATCCTAGTCCTTATTATAGCGGGGACTGTAATAATGAGCGAATGTTAATGGAGGGAATATTCACTCTGTATACCAAATATAGGAGAATCGGCTTCTTCCTTACATGCGGGTGGATGTATTATGATAGTGGTATAAATGAGGGATTTCACTCTGTATAACGCTATGAGAATCCTGAGTCACTAAATGACTAGCGGGGACTGTATAATATGAAGGGTATAAATGAGGAATGATTCACTCTGTATTACAAACTATAGTAGAGAATGCCTAGTCCTTTGCAGGCGGACTGTAACTAATAGAGACGGGTATAAATGAGGAACTGACCTATACACTCTTTGTATACGGCTATAGGAACCTAGTGCCTTATGGGGATAATGTATCCCCTACTGTAAATTATAAGGATATTAGAAGTCACTGAGGAGTTCTGTGTCCATATAAAGGTACAAGGACATAGACTGAGTTATACAGGGAACTCTGGGTACCACTCATGTATTATAAGGGATAATGTATCCCCTACTGTAAATTATAAGGATATTAGAAGTCACTGAGGAGTTCTGTGTCCATATAAAGGTACAAGGACACAGACTGAGTTATACAGGGAACTCTGGGTACCACTCATGTATTATAAGGGATAATGTATCCCCTACTGTAAATTATAAGGATATTAGAAGTCACCGAGAAATTCTGTGACCATATAAAAGCACGAGGCCACAGGCTGAGTACCTTTTATACAGGGCACGGAACTCCAAGGTGTATCCCTATAATTTACAGTTGCATTATTTATTATAACCTAGCCTTGGTGGCTTCTGGTTTCCTTCTCCTCCTGGAACTGTAAGATTATAAGGCTATTATCTTACAGTTCCTCCCATAGAAATCCACTACAGGGGTAGGTTATATGCTTATTATACTAACAATGTTTCCCTGGACATGCACAATCAATACTAGTGCTCTTACATGGGAATCCATGATGGATTCACTCAAAATAGACAACTGGGTTGGACGATCCCTTTTCTGTGCTATCGGCCCACAAGATGTTTCCAGTTCAGAGGAAGGTGCAATAGTGACGTTAGGAAATCCTAATGATAGACAATAAAAAGAAGCGTTACATTTTATTTACAAGGACATATTATTGGATAAGTTTATGTATTTATATTATGGACACCACGTACCGTATCATCTCCATATATAGAGGTTACAATGATAACATCACGTACTGTATCATCTCCATATATAGAGGTTACAATGATAACATCACGTACCGTATCATCTCCATATATAGAGGTTACAATGATAACACCACGTACTGTATCATCTCCATATATAGAGGTTACAATGATAACACCACGTACCGTATCATCTCCATATATAGAGGTTACAATGATAACACCACGTACTGTATCATCTCCATATATAGAGGTTACAATGATAACATCACGTACCGTATCATCTCCATATATAGAGGTTACAATGATAACATGCCCTGTATATAAGGAGAGTCACAGTATTCGTCCATAGATTTATTTTCCAAATCAAAAAACATTAACTTTATGTTTTAAGTTAATTAACTTGGAGAAAAGTTTCCTCTGCGCCTTTGGGTACCTGAGGGGTCCTTTAGGGCCACTCAGTATCCAGTGTGATTCTAGTTTCTTTTGTCTGTTTGTGGCTGCGTGATCCTCCTTGAAGTTTGGCTACTTATTATTTACTCTCTTATACATTCCATATAGAAATATACATAAAAACACTTACATTCGGTTTCCAGTGTTTTATTTTCTCCCATCAGCATAAAATAGTAAAAGTGCATAAAACAAAGATAAAATCCAACTCCACTTTCTGGGGTATGTTCAGGATCTATAAAGCCCCCTTGTCTCTAGGGTGGTCTAGGGGCTTAAAGCTTTCTGTCTCAACGCGTTTCACTGACTTCATTCAGCTTTTTCAAGAGTCTATTTTATGCTGATTGGAGAAAATAAAACACTGGAAACCGACTGTGTTTTTAGATTAATTTCTATATGGAACGTATAATATAGTAACTGATAAGTAACCAAACTTACACTATATTTGTAACCATAATAAAACATACACGAGGAGGAGGATCACGCAGCCAGAAACAGACAAAATGAACAGAGACGCTCTACATTCCTTAGAACTTGTTGGCATTAAGGTTATAGATGACACCATCTCCTTTCTCCAATGGTAACATTTTACCTGATAAAGAGAAGCAGTTTTGTTTTTATCTTGTATCAGGATAGACCAGGGGCTCGTGTTTGGCACCTGGCCACCTTTGAGGGCAGCACAATACATTTAAAGGCCTATATATACTTTTCATACACTCACACACACAGTAATCAGTAGATCACACAGTAGATATACTTGTCACACTCACACAATTATCACGCTGGTCACAGTATGTATACAAGATCCTTTTCCCAGGGTTAGCACAGTCGGCCAATAGATACCTGTGATCTCCTCCTAGGGTTAGTACACAGTGGGCCTGGCTATCTGTGCAGCCATTGGAGTATTGGCACCTGCTGCTGACTGCAGTACTAGGAAGTACTGCGAAATCCGGGACAGTTGTGAGGTCATTGCACCGGATTTAATCAAGGGCCACTCCGGATTGCTATTGGACACCACTGATATAGACACTTCTTACCCGTGTGCCGGCGGGGGGCATCACCGAACAAATCCTTTACAATAGCCAATGCCTTGTCAGATCTTTCCAGAACATCGTTCATCAGATACTGGTCAGAAAGGATCTGAAAGGCAATCACAGACTCTTGTTTTGGTTCCAGTTATTTACAGGGCCGATACCCATCCTGCTACACACCGTCCAGTCTCCCTGCTATTGACATCGCTTGATTACACCTTGAGTATTTTATAAAGGGGTTCATATGTGCAACATTGTAACAAATGGAATGGGCCAAACACACACACAATTAAGGTTCTTTTTACACACAATAAGCTATACTCTAATCCTGTATGTTCATTCTTACAGAAACACTATGGCAGCTCCCACCTATATGTATCAATATAAATATACAGATAAGGAATGTTCTGTACATACAATAAGCTATACCCTCATACTGTACTGTCTAAGGGAAACAATATGGCAGCTCCCCCCATATGTATAAATATACAGAGAAGGGAATGCTGTACATACAATAAGCTATACCCTCATCTGTACTGTCTAAGGAAAACACTATGGCAGCTCCCACCCTATGTATAAATATATATACAGAGAAGGAATTCTGTACCTCCAAAGCTATACCTCTACCTGTACTGTCTAGGTACACTATGGCAGCTCCCACCATATGTAAATATAAATATACAGGAAGGAAGTTCTGTACATACAATATCTATACCCTCATAATGTACTGTCTAAGGGAAAACACTATGGCAGCTCCCATCCTATGTATAAATATAATATACAGAGAAGGAATGTTCTGTACATACAATAATCTATACCTCACTACTGTACGTCTAAGGGAAACCCAATGGCAGCTCCCATCCATATGTATAATATAAATATACAGAGATGGAATGTTCTGTAAATAAATAATATATACCCTATACTGTACTGTCTAAGGGAAACACATATGCGAGCTCCCACCCTATGTATAAATATACAGGAAGGATGTTCTGTACACACACAATAAGCTTACCCTCATATGTACTGTCTAGGGAAACAATATGGCAGCTACCATCCATATGTATAAATATAATATACAGAGAAGGAATGTTCTGTACACACAATAGCTTATACCCTCAAACTGTACTGTCTAAGGAAACACTATGGCCGCTCCACCCATATGTATAATATAATATACAGAGAAGGTGTTCTGTCACACATAAGCTATACCCTCATACTGTACTGTCTAAGGGAAACACATATGGCAGCTCCCACCCAATGTAAATATTAAACATACGAGAAGGAATGTTCTGTACACACAATAAGCTATACCCTCATACTGTACTGTCTAAGGAAAAACAATATGGCGCTCCAACCCATATGTATAAATATACAGAGAAGGAATGTTCTGTAACACAATAAGCTATACCCTCAACTGACTGTCTAAGGGAAACAATATGGCAGCTCCACCCATATGTATAAATATACAGAGAAGGAATGGTCTGTACATACAATAAACTATACCCTCATACTGTACTGTCTAAGGGAAACAATATGGCAGCCCCACCCATATGTATAAATATACAGAGAAGGTGTTCTATACATACAATAAGCTATACCCCATACTGTACTGTCTAAGGGAAACAGTTATGGCAGCTCCCACCCATATGTATAAATATAAATATACAGAGAAGGAATTTTTCTGTACTACAATAAGCTATAACCTCATATGTACTGTTAAGGGAAACCTGGCAGCTCCCACCCATATATATAAATATACAGAGAAGGAATGTTCTGGACATAACAATAAGCTATACCCTCATATGACTTCTAAGGGAAACAATAGGCAGCTCCCACCATATGATAAATATAAATATACAGATAAGGAATGTTTTTGTACATACAATAAGCTTACCCTCATTACTGTCTGAGAGGGAAAAACATGGCAGCTCCCACCATATTATAATATAAATATACCGAGGAAGTGTCTGTAATACAATAAGTATATACCTCATACTGTACGTCTAAGGGAAAACACTATGGCAGTCCCACCCATATGTATAAATATAAATATCAGAGAAGGAATGTTCTGTACATACAATAAGCTATACCCTCATACTGTACTGTCTAAGGGAAACAATATGCGCGCTCACCACCCATATGTATAAAATATATACAGAGAAGGAATGTTCTGTACAACAATAAGCTATATCCTCATACTGTACTGTCTACGGGAAACAATATGGCAGCTCCCACCCATATGTATAAATATAAATATACAGAGAAGGAATGTTCTGTACATACAATAAGCTATACCCTCATACTGTCTGAGAGGGAAACAATATGGCAGCTCCCACCCATATGTAATTTACCTCCTTCATTAAAGCCAGGCGAGTGTTTTCCAGAAGGTCGGGGGTCCCTCTATGTTCTTTTTTTTTCACCTTGTTGTGAAGTTCCCAGCGTGCAGCCCATTGGTTTTTTGATTTGTGTATCTCCCGTCTCTGCTCCTATAAACACACAGACCCTGTGACGTCCTTATTCAATGTGGGATAATGTGAAATTGTAACATGTACAGTATGGAAGCAGCTATTCTACCCTGTAACCTTCCTGCACCAATCAGAACACACCAATAGAATAGGGAATGGGGGGCTGTCATCTCGATATGAAATCAATCACACAAACAAAACAGAGAACCCTGCAGTCTGCAGTGTATCCTTCTTAAGGTTCGTACACACCTGGCGATGTTCACCCGAGCCCCGGCGCATACACACGTGTGACTGTCGGTCACGACTCGGGTGCCAGGTGTGTACGAACCATTACTCCTACCCCAACACCATTTATTTTTTAGTTTCGTTACTTACCAATTCTTCATTTGTTGCACGATAAACAGTGAGGTCATTGACGGAACTCTGTAATAAAAGTCACCGTTAATATGCCTGTAACCGAGATAGACAGAATAAATAGCAATCTGTACCGTCAAACCACCAGATGGACCTGAACTGCTCAACTATCCACCCTGCCCCCCCTCTCTTAGGGGATTCAGCCAATAGGAAAACGGAAATGTCTTCCCATTCGCTAGACCCCGAACAGGTGAACTCTTGATCACAACATTTGCAGGGCTATGTGCGGAGGACAGTTATCAGCTTTTTCCATCTTAAAGTCCCGTTAACCCATGTATCCAGGGTTAATGTGAATTTAAGACATAACTTACGGCTGTTGCGACGCAAAAACTGTGACACGCAACTGCCACAAGCTTTGTACCGAGCCGATAACGGCTCTTTAAGACAGAATCTTTAAAGGATAACTGGGTAATATATTGTCATTTAACCAGGGAGCTAGATTGATTATTCCTGCCTCACAATATCGTTCTGTTAAAGGGGAAGTTCAGAGCAAATACAGTATTTTACCAACCCAATGACCTTACCCTGCCCATTCAGCATTGTGTCTGTGTATAAATAAATATAGATCTGAAATCCTGACTTCCTGTTTGCAGGACCCCTAATAGAGACCGTTATGGTCTTGCCCTTGACCCAGCCCCTGATTCCGTTGCTCAGTAGAGATCTGAGCATCTTTGACCCATCCAACAGCCAATCAGTAGAAATTACTGTTAGGAACATTCCAAGGATGTGGTGCATTCTGGGAAGGACCGTTAGAACCTGAAATGTCAGCTCACTAATATCAACAGCAGGGGGCTTAAATTCAACTGTTCTTTGAAAATGAAAGAGAATATGTAGAGTAACTAGGTATACATAATACTAACTATGAATTTAAAAATGAATGATACAGCATTTATTTACAGCTACAGCACGTACAGTTTTCATTTGTCAGGTTGGTCCTGGACTATGCCTGTATTAAAGATAGTGCTGAAGCCAGGAGGAAGACTGGCAGAATCAGTTTTATGGGGGGGGGCTGGTGCTCTTCCTATATCCCTGTCCCAAGTACTTTTCATTTTAACTGTTTTTTAGGAAAACTTTATACACACTATAGTTATCCTTTAACGCCAGCGTTAAAGATTTGGAATGGGGAAACCCAATTCACTATGCACGCAGAGCCGTTATCAATTCAGTGCGTTGTCTAGAGGAGACAATAGAGTGATAGCGGCTCTCATAGCCCTATTGTTAAAATCACCATCAATCAGTGTCAAAATAGGTGAAAAGCCTTTACATGATTTTTCTGGTTATTAACTGATTAAAGGTCCATGTCACCCCTCTAGGTGCACAGTATCGGATTACTGCTAACAGACACAGGGGTGTAATCAGGAAGGCAGGGGAGATATTTTATTCTGTAGTCTATGGGCTGTAAGTCTGGGGTAAATGTTTTTCAGGCTGGAGTTTTCCTTTAATTAATAACAAAATGAGGAAATAAAGGGGCTAAGATAGTTATAGAGAATACACTATAAAGAATCCTAGTCCTTATAGCGGGGACTGTAATAATGTGAAGGGTATAAATGAGGGATATTCACTCTGTATACACTATAAAGAATCCTAGTCCTTATAGCGGGGACTGTAATAATATGAAGGGTATAAATGAGGAATATTCACTCTGTATTCTCTATAGAGAATCCTAGTCCTTATAGCGGGGACTGTAATAATACGAAGGGTATAAATGAGGGATATTCACTCTGTATACGCTATAGAGAATCCTAGTCCTTATAGCGGGGACTGTAATAATATGAAGGGTATAAATGAGGGATATTCACTCTGTATACGCTATAGAGAATCCTAGTCCTTATAGCGGGGACTGTAATAATATGAAGGGTATAAATGAGGGATATTCACTCTGTATACGCTATAGAGAATCCTAGTCCTTATAGCGGGGACTGTAATAATATGAAGGGTATAAATGAGGAATATTCACTCTGTATACACTATAGAGAATCCTAGTCCTTATAGCGGGGACTGTAATAATATGAAGGGTATAAATGAGGGATATTCACTCTGTATACACTATAGAGAATCCTAGTCCTTATACAGCCGAGACTGTATCTATAGAGGGTTAAATGAGAATATTCACTATGCTACACCTATAGAGAATCCTAGTCCTTATAGCGCGGGACTGTATATATATGAAGGGTATAAATGAGGAATATTTACTCTGTATACACTATAGAGAATCCTAGTCCTTATAGCGGGGACTGTAATAATATGAAGGGTATAAATGAGGAATTGTCACTCTGTATACACTATAGAGAATCCTAGTCCTTATAGCAGTACTGTAATAATATGAAGGTATAATGAGGATATATCACTCTGTATACACTATAGAGAATCCTAGTCCTTATAGCGGGACTGTAATAATATGAAGGGTATAATGAGGAATATTCACTCTGTATACACTCACTATAGAGAATCTAGTCCTTATAGCGGGGACTGTAATAATATGAAGGGTATAAATGAGGAAATTCACTCTGTATACACTATAGAGAATCCTAGTCCTTATAGCGAGGACTGTAACAATACGAAGGGTATAAATGAGGAATATTCACTCTGTATACACTATAGAGAATCCTAGTCCTTATAGCGGGGACTGTAATAATATGAAGGGTATAAATGAGGAATATTCACTCTGTATACCCATATAGAATCCTAGTCCTTATGCGGGGACTGTAATATACGAAGGGTATAATGAAGGAAATATTCACTCTGTATACACTATAGAGAATCCTAGTCCTTATAGCAGGGACTGTAATAATATGATAATATATATATGATATATAATAATAATAATATGTAATATATATAATAATATATAATCTCACTGACATCCCATTACTGTCTATAATCACTCACATCCCATTCCTTTCTGGCTTGTGTCTTCTTTTTTGCTTTTGTCTGTTTCTTATTCGTTGACAAATTAGAAGATGTCCGTCCGGTTCGTGAGTAAAACATCTCTAAATAAAAGACAAGATAACCAGATTTAAATGAACGATGGAATAACCACATTAATAGCCAATTAGTAACGTGACATGAGATTTACTTCCTATTATAGAACAGAAAATCTTCTAAGCTTAGAACACAGCAGACAATTTCAAATCGAACTGGTGTAGATACTCACAGGGTAATTGTCCTTTTCGGCTTCAAGTCTACTCCACTCTGTCTTAAGTGGCAGAATACAGCTTCCAGACATAAAATGTAGACGAGCCACAAGCAGCAAGTGTGAACTGCAGCAATTTTAATGTGTACAAAGCGACATGTTTCGGAGCCAACTGCTCCTTTATCAAGCTGATACAACACAGCAAGACAAGCACGGAACTCTTTACACTTAAAAGACTTTCCGGAGAGACCCAATCTCTCCACATATGGCAAATCAATCCCGTTTACGGCTCAGGGTGAATTACGATTAGGTTTCACTCTCTGTGTGACTTCAGAAAGTGAATCTAAAAAAGCCACAAGAGTGAAATGAAATAACCTGTAATGCCATTCATAAAGGCAAATTCAGATGCAAAGTTAGACCATCTCTGGTGCAGCCCCCACCCACCCGCCATCCTGGCTCAGTTTACAATACTTCATTGGCAATTTCACCCATGATTAACAAGCGGTGAAACAAATAGACACGATGACCTATCACCCTCAGTGGCTGTTTGCCCGGCGCTCTTTCACCGTGGAGAGCGGTTGTGCATTGGCGTGTGTACGCCTTCACCCCTACACATCCCCCTATAGACACAAACGCATTGCACAGAGCGGGGCGAAGATCAGGTTAGAGTCGCCACTTTTCCCTTTAAGACCCAAACACGTATGAAGTCTATATGACCAAAGGCCGGTTAACATCCCATTGGCATTAATTCATCGTAGCCATACAGCATGGAAGACATTTGTCGGGTCGCTTGGGCCGCTGATCTGTCTGCAGAGAGATGGGGACGTGGGAAATGTTCCGTCTGGTCCGATTTTCGTTTTCTTGATAAACCGTTGGATATTTTGGGGCGAATTATCGGAAAATCGTTATCAATATTTTGATTTTATTTACCGAGAAGGGACCCGGGATTGGGGGTTGGTAACGGGGAGAGTTCGGATGGTGAGTGCCGATACACACGGCAATGGGGACACACGGGGGATAGTTTGTCCCGAGCGCTCGGCCTGGACAAATGACTGTCGGTCACGGCAATAGTCACCGATCGTGATTTAACGACCTGTCCCATCCGAGCTTGGTCGCCCCACACCAGCAGATATTTTACCATAGTTCCGTGAATCGGTCGGTCGGCAGAAAATATCTGCTGGGGAGTATTCCTACAATCGAGACATTATTTCCCACCCTCCCTGTCCCCAGTACCGGTCACTGACCCACTCACCGCCAACTGGGACCTGTCACTTCCACGGTTCCCTCAAACCGAGCGCGGTTGCCTGCACCAATCGCAGCTTAACACGTCACTTCCGCTAACGTCGCCATGACAACAAGAAATGCGTTCCAACAAACGACGGTAAAATGACTAGAAGTGGGTGGGACTTCCGGTCACAGGGCTTTTTTTTTTCCCGGACACGCCCCTCTTACGAAGAGAGGTCAATGTGAATGGCAGGTGAATTATCTGTCACCATGGTGTCAGCCCTTTACGGAAAACCAGCCCAAGCCTTTGGTTAGAGTGCGCATGCGCTCTATCCTCAACTAACAGGGCAAAGATTTCCGGAAACTGAACGCTGTCACTGGAGCGTTGCGTTCCATACCTCGTGAGTCTTTTTCCTGTAGGTAAATATGGCGGCGCCCAGGGACATCCTGACCCCAGAGAAAGTGACAGACAGATATCTGTGTGTGTGATAGGGACAGACAGACATCTGTGTGTGTGATAGGAGACATCTGTGTGTGTGATAGGGACAGACAGACATCTGTGTGTGTGAAATAGGAACAGACAGACATCTGTGTGTGTGTGATAGGGACAGACAGACACCTGTGTGTGCGCGCGATAGGGACAGACGTACATCTGTGTGTGCGCGCGATGGGGACAGACGGACGCATGTGTGTGTTTTCCCCACAAACCAACTGTCAAGCCTGCGCACAGCATTCCAACTGTCAAATCTCTGTCACCATTCCAGCTACAGTAAAACTACTCACAGAAGAATGGTTTATGAGAGCAAGGAACTTGATTGACAGCTGAAATATAAGAAGTTTTAGATTGGATATATAAAGAAATAGGGGGCAGATCAACAAAATAATGATACAGTGGTGGTTGGGAAGAATTATGGTTTCCAGTTATGGTCAATTTAAAATAACCTTTTATTTCGGTATAAATGTCCTTTTTTAAGTCCAAAATGCATCCTTGCATTTATCAACATTGAATCTCATCTGCCACGACATTTCAGTGTTTCGGTCGGTCGGGCCGAATTATTGTATGGCGGCTTTTTGCGGCCGCAACCTATCGCCGACCGTTCATTTGTCCAAATCAGACAAACGAACGATCGGACAGGTTGGAAAATCACAACCGATGGTGCGGTCTCTCTATGGAACACACAATGAAACATGCCTATCTTTTGGACGAGGCAACTTTTGCTGCATCCGACAATCTTTCCCCCTGGCCGACTGGTCGAAAGCCTCGAATGGTTGGTCAGGAGGAAATATTGTATAGTGTGTTTCTAGCTTTAGTTTTTCCTGAAAAATTGCCTCGTCCGTACCCAGACTAACACTGAAATATCTGAGCGTGACACTTTCCTATGGATATGTTTTGAGCCATTTTTGTTTCGTAGAGATCACTAAGCTGTGTTTTGCTTACAGGGTTAGGTTATCCTTTGGGACCTATTACATGGCTCAGGGGGCTTCTCCAGAGAACCAGGAGGGACCCTATCAATTACCAAGTACCATTCAGAATCCTGAAACTCCAGAGAGCGGGTGGGACCGTATCAAAGAACTCTTCAAGCCCAAGTAAGCTTCACTTTGTGTGTCTGACACTGGGTTTAGTCTGTGAATTGAGTTTATCATTGGTCGGGGGAGGGAAGCCAGTTTAGAAAGGGACCCCTAATTATAAACATACAAAAAGCTTAAATAGAATATTGAAGCTGTGTATAACACCTCTATTTAGTCATAATAAATATAGCTGGTAGCAATGCAAAACATGTCCAATATAATGTGCAACTATATGATAATGATTACATATAGACCATTCAAATATATAATACTAGTGATTACATAGACCATTCAGTATATGATAATAGTGATTACATGTAGACCAATCAATATATGATAATAATGATTACATAGACCATTCAATATATGATAACAGTGATACATGTAGACCATTCAATATATGATAATAGTGATTGACAGTGTAGACCATTCAATATATGATAATAGTGATTGCATGTAGACCATTCAATGTATGATAATAGTGATTACATAGACCATTCAGTATATAATAGTGATTACATAGACCATTCAGTATATAATAATAGTGATTGCATAGAGCATTCAATATATGATAATAGTGATTACATAGGCCATTCAATTATGATAATAGTGATTGCATGTAGACCAATCAATATATGATAATAATGATTACATGTAGACCATTTAATATATGATAACAGTGATTACATGTAGACAATTCAATTATGATAATAGTGATTGTATGTAGACCATTCAATATATGATAATAGTGATACATGTAGACCATTCAAATATATAATACTAGTGATTACATAGACCATTCAGTATATGATAATAGTGATTACATGTAGACCATAAACATATAATAATGTACATGACATTAATATCGATAACCTGATATACCATTGTAGACCATTCAATATATAGACACGTGATTGCATGTAGACCAATCATATATGATAATAATGATTACATGTAGACCATTCAATATATGATAATAGTGATTACTTAGGCCATTCAATATATGATAATAGTGATTGCATGTAGACCAATCAATATGATAATAATGATTACATGTAGACCATTCAATAAATATACAGTGATTACATGTAGACCATTCCATCTATTAACAGTGATTACATGTAGACCATCAATAATGATAATAGTGATCATGTAGACCATTCAATATATGATAATAGTGATTACATGTAGACCATTCAATATATGATAATAGTGATTGCATGTAGACCATTCAATATATGATAATAGTGATTGCATGTAGACCATTCAATGTATGATAATGGTGATTACATAGACCATTCAGTATATAATAGTGATTACATAGACCATTCAGTATATAATAATAGTGATTGCATAGACCATTCAATATATGATAATAGTGATTACATAGGCCATTTACTATATGATAATAGTGATTGCATGTAGACCAATCAATATATGATAATAATGATTACATGTAGACCATTAATATTGATAACAGTGATTACATGTAGACATCATATATGATAATAGTGATTGTATGTAGACCATTCAATATATGATAATAGTGATTACATGTAGACCATTCAGTATATGATAATAGTGATTACATGTAGACAATTCAATATATGATAATAGTGATTACATAGCCATTCAGTATATGATAATAGTGATTACATAGATCATTCAGTATATGATAATAGTGATTACATAGATCATTCGGTATATGATAATAGTGATTACATGTAGATCATTCAGTATATGATAATAGTGGTTACATAGACCATTCAATATATGATAATAGTGATTACATGTAGACCATTCAGTATATGATAATAGTGATTACATGTAGACCATTCAATATATGATAATAGTGATGACATAGACCATTCAATATATGATAATAGTGATTACATGTAGACCATTCAGTATATGATAATAGTGATTACATAGACCATTCAGTATATGATAAGTGATTACATAGATCATCGTATTGATATAGTGATACATGTAGATCATTCAGTATATGATAATAGTGATTACATGTAGATCATTCAGTATATGATAATAGTGGTTACATAGACCATTCAATATATGATAATAGGGATTACATAGACCATTCAATATATGATAATAGGGATTACATAGACCATTCAGTATATGATAATAGTGATTACATCGATCATTCAGTATATGATAATAGTGATTACATGTAGATCATTCAGTATATGATAATAGTGATTGCATGTAGATCATTCAGTATATGATAATAGTGATTGCATGTAGACCATTCAATATATGATAATAGTGATTACATGTAGATCATTCAGTATATGATAATAGTGATTACATGTAGATCATTCAGTATATAATAATAGTGATTGCATGTAGACCATTCAATATATGATAATAGTGATTACATAGACCATTCAAATATATGATAATAGTGATTACATGTAGATCATTCAGTATATAATAATAGTGATTGCATGTAGACCATTCAATATATGATAATAGTGATTCATAGACCATTCAATATAGATAATAGTTATGTACATGTAGATCTCAGTATATAATAATAGTGATGCATGTAGCACCATTCAATATATGATAATAGTGATTACATAGACCATTCAATATATGATAATAGTAAGGTACACCATTAAAAGTCCAAACACTTACAGGCTTATTCAATAAAAGTTCTTATCGTTTAAAATGGTGCTAATTTTGCCCCAACCAATCAGATGTTAGCTTTCAAATGTTAAATAAGATCTGATTGGCTGGGGCAAATTTAGCACCATTTTAAACAATAAGAACTTATATTGAATAACCCTGTTAATATTCCAAAAGTCCAATTTTAACCAAAATTTCTTTAAAGTCTGTGCAAAGTTCAGTGACTGAATCGGACTTGTCTGCTTGCCCCATATACCACTATTCATCTCAGGAGTTTCCACAAGACCCCGCCTCCTACCTCCGCTACATTGCAAGGAGCCCGGCAATGTTATAGGCCAATATCAGCTCAACTTTCTCTTTTCTATTCCGGCACTTTTAACCCCAGCTATTAGCTGCCGTTTAAAGTGCCTCAATAGAATGCCGCTTTCAGCATATAGCATCGCTTGCCACAGCTGCACGGTTAACTTTTGCGTTTGCCACGCAGCTACCACATGGGGGGAGTTTAAGTCACGTCGATAACCGATATAACATTGGGTTAGCATGACTTAAACTCCAAAACAGGAGCGATGCGCCCGTTGGTGCATCACCCGGTCTGTCTCCACCCATTTCTCTGGGAATGCTGGGAGTGAGAAATCATTCCTTATTATTGTATATGGGCAATGCTATTATATAGCATGAGGCTGTGAAGTACCTTCTGTATTTTATTGCTTTTTGCTCCGTTAAGCCCAAACCTCACTAAAAGCTATATAGTTGATTTTTATCTGGTTGGTACACATTAATAACACCTGCAAAATCATCTTGCTTTTTTCTTAGAAAACACTGCTTGTGTGGGCGCTGATGGTTCAGTGTGGGCGCTGATGGCTCAGTGTGGGTGCTGATGGTTCAGTGTGGGCGCTGATGGTTCAGTGTGGGCGCTGATGGTTCAGTGTGGGCGCTGATGGTTCAGTGTGGGCGCTGATGGTTCAGTGTGGGCGCTGATGGTTCAGTGTGGGCGCTGATGGTTCAGTGTGGGCGCTGATGGTTCAGTGTGGACGCTGATGGTTCAGTGTGGACGCTGATGGTTCAGTGTGGACGCTGATGGTTCAGTGTGTGTTTTAGTGTGGGCGCTGATGTTTTAGTGTGGGCGCTGATGTTTTAGTGTGTGTTTTAGTGTGTGGGTGCTGATGTTTTAGTGTGGTTAGTGTGGGCGCTGAGTTTTAGTGGGTGCTGATGTTTTATGTGGGTGCTGATGTTTAGTGTGGGCGCTGATGTTTTAGTGTGGGCGCTGAATTTTAGTGTGGGCGCTGATGCTGATGTTTCAGTGTGGGCGCTGATGTTTCAGTGTGGGCGCTGATGCTTCAGTGTGGGCGCTGATGGTTCAGTGTGGGCTCTGATGGTTCAGTGTGGGCTCTGATGGTTCAGTGTGGGCTCTGATGGTTCAGTGTGGGGCTCTGATGTTTCAGTGTGGGGCACTGATGTTTCAGTGTGGGGCTCTGATGTTTCAGTGTGGGGCTCTGATGGTTCAGTGTGGGGCTCTGATGGTTCAGTGTGGGCTCTGATGGTTCAGTGTGGGCTCTGATGTTTCAGTGTGGGGCTCTGATGTTTCAGTGTGGGGCTCTGATGGTTCAGTGTGGGCGCTGATGTTTCAGTGTGGGGCTCTGATGGTTCAGTGTGGGCGCTGATGTTTCAGTGTGGGGCTCTGATGGTTCAGTGTGGGGCTCTGATGTTTCAGTGTGGGGCTCTGATGTTTCAGTGTGGGCTCTGATGGTTCAGTGTGGGCTCTGATGGTTCAGTGTGGGCTCTGATGGTTCAGTGTGGGCTGATGATGGGTTCAGTGTGGGCTCTGATGGTTCGGGTGGGGCTCTGATGTTTCAGTGTGGGGCACTGAGGTTTCAGTGTGGGGCTCTGATGGTTCAGTGTGGGCTCTGATGGTTCAGTGTGGGCTCTGATGGTTCAGTGTGGGCTCTGATGGTTCAGTGGGGCTCTGATGGTTCAGTGTGGGCTCTGATGGTTCAGTGTGGGCGCTGACGTATAGGGCCAGTGAGGAATAATATTGCTGGCCATTTCTAAGGGTTCTGCTTTCCCATTGACATTGTTGGGTTTCTCTATGTGCAGCCAGCTGGGGCAGTATCCAGAGGAGGTTCAGGCTGTAGTGAAGAGCACAATAACAGGAGCCATATTAGGCTGGGTCTATGGCGGAGTCCCAGCTGCTCGACAAAGCAGGGAACACTATATCCGGCAGAGCCAGGCCGAGATCTACCAACACAAGGTGGAGGCTGTGGTAAGTGAATGGGCTGGGAAGTGGCCGTTGTCTCTGTCTCCTTCCAGTCCCTGCTGTCTGTGACTTCTTCCTTCACTCTTGCAGAGGTCCGCACACAACGCTGCTCTCCGTGGGTTCATTCGCTATGGCTGGCGGTGGAGCTGGAGGGTGGCAGCTTTCGTTACCGTCTTCAAGTAAGTGACTATCATGGCTTTAACATGGGGTATTACCCAGACCATCCAAATGCTGTCTGTCTATCTATCTACCTTTCTATTATCTATCTATCTCTCTGTTTCTATCTATTATCTATGTACCAACCTCTATATCATCTACTTATCTATCATCTATTTATCATCTATCTATCTCTGTATCTACCACTCTATTATCTATCTATTATCTATATATCTATTATCTATCTATCATCTATCTATCTATCTATCTATCTATCTATTATCTATCTCTGAATCTATCTATCTATCATCTATCTATCATCTATCTATCTTTCTATCTATCTATCTATCATCTATCTATATATCTATCTATCTATCTATCATCTATCTATCATCTATCTATCATCTATCTATCTCTGAATCTATCTATCTATCATCTATCTATCTTTATATCTATCTATCATCTATCTATCTATCTATCATCTATCTTTCTCTGTATCTATCTATCTATCTATCTTTCTCTATCTATCTATCATCTATCTATCTCTGAATCTACCACTCTATCTATCTATCTATCATCTATCTATCTATCTATCTATCTATCTATCATCTATCTATCTATCTATCTATCTATCTATCATCTATCTATCTATCTATCTATCTATCTATCTATCTATCTATCTATCATCTATAATATAGTCACTAGCTAGATAAGAAGACGATAGATAGATAGATAGATAGTATTAGGATGGAAAAAAGGCCTCCGAACTTCTATGTTTAAGAAACCAACTGGTCCCCTTAACCACCCGTAAAGTCTCCGACAGTGTCATCTCCCAATCCTACTCTATGGCGTTGCAGTTCGGTGGCCCCGTCTCCTATTTCAGACCAATCACAATGGGAATCTGGTCCCCCAGAAAACTCCATCTGAATTCGTAGCACCTCCTCCAGGTCCATCGCATTCCATCAAACAGCGCTTGTCAGGAATGACTTTGGCGATTTCCCATAACTGCTTGAGATACAATAAAGGGCCCAATCTGGACTCCCCTACAGAACATTGGCGGCCCAGCTCTTACCCATTATAAGCCCTCAAGACACAACAAGACCAGGAAAGCCATGTGCACGAAACAACTCATCAGCTCCCTACTAACATCAACCCCATATCCACAGAGCCTGTCAAACTTCCAATCACGCCGCCATAACCGAGCCAATTGGATTACGTGGATGAATGGAGAGAAATAAAATTCCCAGAAACTAACTATATACAAGGCACGGAGGAAGAACTACAAACTGGGCCCCACCCTGGAGAATATCACTACCCTAAAGAGAAGACAGTCCTGAGTCTTCACAGACTGAGTGCACACACCTAAACCAATCCTGCCCGACCCAGACAGACATATACAAAGAAGAGAACAGACTGTGCAGCACTGTGACCAGGGAACCCACTTCCTTCTACACTGCCCCAAATACAAGCAACTACGGGACCCCCATTTCAAGATTGGCTGGACTTATCCCACACTTCACTGCTTAGATGGAAGAGAAAACTCTATATCCTGCTGGGAGAGTAAATATTGGGGTACCTATGTAAGGCATGTCACAGACTAGATAGATAGAGGATAGATCACACAGTTAATATTGGGGTAAACACTATGTAACGGCAGTGTACAGACTGAGATAGATAGATATATACCACAGTAATATTGGGGTACACTATGTAACGGACATGTCACAGACTGAGATAGTAGATGATATATACACAGTAAATATGGGGTACACTATGTAATGGCATGTCACAGACTGAGATCGATAGATGATATATACCAGTAAATATTGGGGACACTATGTAACGGCATGTCACACGACTGAGTAGATAGATGATATATACACAGTAAATATTGGGGTACACTATGTAGTAGGCAGTCACAGACTGAATAGATAGATGATATATACACAGTAAATATTGGGGTACACTATGTAACACATGTCACAGGACTGAGATAGATAGATGATAGATACACACAGTAATATTGGGGTACACTATGTACGGCATGTCACACGACGAGATAGATAGATACACAGTAAATATTGGGGTACACTAGGTAATGACATGTCACAGACTGAGATAGATAGATGATAATACACCAGTAAATATTGGGGTACACTATGTTGACATGTCACAGACTGAGATAGATAGATACCGTAAATATTTGGGGTACACTATGTAACGACATTCACAGACTGAGATAGATAGGGATTTATACACAGTAAATATTGGGGTACACTATGTAACGGCATGTCACAGACTGAGATAGATAGATGATATATACACAGTAAATTATTGGGGTACATTATGTAACGGCATGTCACAGACTGAGATAGTAGATGATATATACACAGTAAATATTGGGGTACACTATGTAACGGCATGTCCAAGACTGAGATAGATAGATGATATATACCAGTAAATATTGGGGAAACACTATGTAACGATGTCACAGACTGAGATAGATAGATGAATATACACAGTATTATTGGGGTACACTATTGTAACGGCATGTCACAGACTGAGATTAGATATATATACACAGTAATATGGGTTCACTATGTAACGCATGTCACAGACTGAGAGTGAAGATTATACACAGTAAATATGGGGTACACTATGTAATGGCATGTCACAGACTGAGATGATAGATGGTATATACACGTAAATATTGGGGTACACTATGTAACGCATGTCACAGACTGAGATAGATAATGATATACAAGTAAATTGGGGTCCACTATGTAACGGCATGTCACAGACTGAGAATAGATGTATGGTATATCACAGTAAATATTGGGGGTACACTATGTAACGGCATGTCACAGACTGAGATAGATAGATGATTATCACAAGTAAATATTGGGGTACACTATGTAACGGCATGTCACAGACTGAGATAGATAGATGATATATACACAGTAAATATTGGGGTACACTATGTAACGGCATGGTCACAGACTGAGATAGATAGATGATAGATACACAGTAATATTGGGGTACACTATGTAATGGCATGTCACAGACTGAGATAGATAGATGATATATACACAGTAAATATTGGGGTACACTATGTAACCATGTTCACAGACTAATAGATAGTGAATTATACACAGTAATCATTCGGGGTACACTATCTATGATCTATCATCTACCTCTATCTATCATCTATCTATCTATCTATCTATCTATCTATCTATCTATGATCTATCTATCTATCAACTATCTATCATCTATCTATCTATCTATGATCTATCTATCTATCATCTATCTATCTCTATCTATCTATCTATCTATCTATCTATTCTATCTATTCTATCTATGATCTATCATCTATCTCTATCTATGATCTATCCCTATCTATCTATCTATCTATCTATCTATCTATCTATCATCTATCTATCTATCTATCTATCTATCTATCTATCTGTCTTTATATCTATTATGATTATGCTATCTAATTGTATCTATGTAATCTAATTCTATCATGACTCTATCTATTCATACTATCTATCTAGCATCTATCTATTATTCTATCATCTCTATTCTTCATCTGTCTTTAATTATCAATCATCTATCTCTTGATCCTAAGTTACTCTATCTATCTATCTATCTTCATCTACTATCTATCGATCATTATCTATATCTACTCTATCTAACTCTACTTCATCTATCTCGTCTATTCTATCTTACTAGCTTTATCACTATCTATCTATCATCTATCTATATACTCTCATCTACCTCTCCATTATCTATCTTTCGATCTTGTGTTTCTATCACCTCCCTATATCATTATCTTATTTCATTGCTCAATGGAAGGCGACCTGTGGGTACATGGACAATTTCCTACCATTAGATAAAAGGGAAAATATAGATTAGTGAAAAACGTAAATATTATGTTACTCTTGGATAGAATGACTGATGGTGAATTGCATGTAGGCAAACCGGTTAGTAATCTAAGTGTTGGTTTATGGTAAGAATTGTAACACGGATCTAACCGTGACGTTTATTGTTGCCCTTGTTATAAGCAATCATACCAAACGTTATCCTCAATCGTAAACGTACCTATTGCTGTTTGTTTCCCTTGCGTACACATGGCTTTTCTCTTGTGTTGGCAGCTCCGTCAGTACCGGATTAACAGTTGATCAGTGATGAGGTTTTGTTGAGTAACTTTGCAGCAGCAGGAGGTAAGTCACAGGAGGTAAGTCCAACATTGAAGCCCATTCATCCATAGGGACTGGTTACCAATAACGGCAATAATATGAACCATTCTACCTGCTGATAAAATTCTACACGTGGCAGACGTTAGTTTTAATGGGGATGTTCCTCGGCAAAACAGAGCTTATAGCTGTGTGCTCATTGTTTTGTTTCAGCGATGAGTAAACTAAGACAGCATGTTTAAAGGGAGTAGGGAAAACAAATGGGTATAAGTGTGTGCACCAATGGTCCACTGTAGTTCGGACAGGGAGGATGATTGGTAATTAGGTGATAAATAGAATGGTACCAATGGTCTGTCTGTAGTTTTGGACAGGGGGAAGGATATGGGTAATTAGTTATAAATCGAATGGTCTCCCAATTGCGTCTGTCTGTACGTGTTGGACAGGGGGAAGGATATTGGGTAATTAGGTGATAAATATGAATGGTATCCAATGGTCGTCTGTGTTTTTGACAGGGGAAGGTGTATTGGGTAATTAGGTGAATCCAATATGAATGGTAACCATGGTCGTCTGTAGTTGGACAGCGGGGAAGGATATTGGGGTTATTAGGTGAGAAAATAATGGTATCACAACGTCTGGCTCTAGGTTTTGGACAGGGGAAGGATATTGTGAGGATTAGGTATAAATAGGATGGTAATCCAATGGTCCCTGTCGTAGTGTTTGACAGGGGAAGGATGGGTTATTGTGATAAATCTCATTAAGGTTTGATATGGAAGTGGTTGTCTGTAGTTTGGACAGGGGTAGGAATATTGGGTATTAAGGTGATAAATATGAATGGTATCCAATGGTCTGTCTGTAGTTGGACAGTGGGAGGAAGGATGATGGGATAATGTAGGGATAAAATGGAATGATCCACTGGCTGTCGTCATGTTTGGACGGGGAAGGACTTTGGTAATTAGTTGTATAATATGAATGGTAGTCCATGGTCTGTCTGTAGTTGGACAGGGGCAGATATGGGGTATTTGTATAAATATGAAGGTATCCAACGGTCCGTCTGTAGTTTGGACAGGGGTAAGGATATTGGGTAATTAGGTGATACAATTAGGAAATGGTATCCCAATGGTCTGTCGGTAGTTTGGACAGGGAAGGATACTGGGTAATTAGGTGATAAATATGAATGGTATCCCATGTCTGTTCTGAGTTGGACAGAAGGGACCACGGATACTGTGGTAATAGGTGCCCTCATAATAGTGAATCGCGTATCCAACGTGCCCCCGCCTTCCTGTCGTAGTTTGGACAGGGGGAAGGATCATGGGTAATTGGCGACCAAACTATTGAATGGTAGGCTCCACCCATGGTCTGTCTGTAGTCTGGACAGGGGAAGGATATGGGTAATTAGGTAATATGAAGTGGTAATCCAAGGTCTGTCCCCTGGTAGTTTGGACAGGGGAAGGATATTGGGTAATTAGGTGATAACTATGGAATGGTACACAAGGTGTCTGTCTGTAGTTGGAACAGTGCAGGGGAAGGACTAGTGACTGGCGTGTAGGGATTAAATTATGAGTGTATCCAACGGTCTGTCTGTAGTTTAGACAAATTTGTATAGGATAAATGAGGTTACCAAGCTGGTAGTTGAAGGATGGGTAATTAGGTGATAATATGAATGGTATCCAATGGTCTGTCTGTAGTTTGGACAGGGGGAATGGATATTGGGTAACTTAGGTATAAATATGAAGGTTATCACATGGTCTGTCTAGTTTTTGGACAGGGGAGAGGATATTGGGTAATAGGTTTGAATACATATGACTGGTATCAATGGTCTGTCCTGAGTTTGGACAGGGGGAGGATATAGGAATAGGTATAAATATTGATAGTGTATCCACTGGTCTGTTCTGTAGTTTGGAAGGAGGAAGAATCCCTGGCGGTCATTCCTAGGTGCTAAATATGAATGGTATCCCATTGGTCTGTCTGTAGCTTTGGACAGGGGAGGATTATCTGGTTGTACATTAGGTCTAAATTATGAGTGGTATCCAATGGTCTGTCCTGTATTTGGACAGCGGGATGGATATGGGAATTACTAGGTGTAAATATGAGATGGTATCCAATGGTCGTCTGAGTGTTGGACATGGGAAGAGGATATTGGTAATTAGTGGATACATATGAATGGTATCCCAATGGTCTGTCTGTAGTTGGACAGGGGAGAGATATTGGGTAATAGGTATCAATATGATGGTACCAAGGTCTGTTGTAGTTGGACAGGGGAAGGATCTAGTGGGTAACTTAGGTGATAAATATAAGCTACCAACGTGTGAGTGAAGGAAAAGATAAAAATGTGGGTCTCGTGCTAAGCCACCCCCGCCCCCATGGTATCCAACCCGTGGTCTGTGTGTAGTATTATGCCAGGGAAGGATATGGGTAATTAGGTGATGATAATATGAATGGTATCACTGTCTGTCTGTAGTTTGGACAGTGGGATGGAATTTGGACATTATATAGTGATTCATATATGTAAATTTACGGTTATCCCCAAGCTGTTAACGGAGGGCGTTCAGGCTCAAGTCGGGCCTTAGGGGAGGTTCTATAGTGGATCTCTCATATGGAGCTCTTCCTGGGTGATAGTAATCAAACGTATGGGAGGGTCTTCAGATTTGACTGCTTTTCTCTCTATCCCAATCAGAATGTCCGTTCTATGTCCCATTGGACTCCCTTGTGCAGTAAAATATCTTTGTTAAAGTTCCTGTTGTCTTTACACTTTTTCCATTTTGACCCCCAGGATTCCAGCAGGTGCCCTGATCTTGGGCCTGCAGACGTGTTTCGGGCGAAAGTATCGAGAGAGGAAGCGCAGAGAGCGCCGAGAGCTCTACGACCATAAACGCAGGAATGGTGGAGAGTCTGTCGGACACCTGGCTTTTTCTATAGTCCTTCCCTTAGCACTGAGTCCCGCCTTCTACGCCCCATTCAGGTCTTAGCACTAAGTCCCGCCTTCTACTCCCCATTCAGGTCTTAGCACGGAGTCCCACCTTCAACTCCCCATTTAGGTCTTAGCACTAAGTCCCGCCTTCTACTCCCCATTCAAGTCTTAGCACTGAGTCCCACCTTCAATTCCCCATTTAGGTCTAGCACTAAGCCACCTTTACGCCATCAGTCTTAGCACTAATCCACTATTGTACTCCCCATTCAGGGTCTTAGCACTAAGTCCCGCCTTCTACTCCCCATTCAGGTCTTAGCAACTGAGTCCACCTTCAACTCCCCATTCAGGTCTGAGCATAAGTGCCGCCTCTACCTCCAGTCGGCTAGCACTGAGTCCCACCTTCAACTTCCCATTCAGGTCTGAGCACCTAAGTCCCGCCTTCTACTCCCCATTCAGGGTCTTAGCACTAATCCCGTCTTCTACTCCCATTCAGTCTTAGCACTATGTTCCCGCCTTCTACTCACCATTAGGTATCTTAGCACGGAGTCCCACCTTCTACTCCCCATTCAGGTCTTAGCAGGAGTCCCGCTTCTATCTACCCCATTAGCGTCTTAGCACAGTAGTCCCACCATTCAACTTCCATTCAGTAAGCAAAGTCCGCCTTCTACTCCCCATTCAGGTCTTAGCACTAAGTCCCGCCTTCTACTCCCCATTCAGGTCTTAGCACGGAGTCCCACCTTCAAATCCCCATTTAGGTCTTAGCACTAAGTCCCGCCTTCTACTCCCCATTCAAGTCTTAGCACTGAGTCCCACCTTCAATTCCCCATTTAGGTCTTAGCACTAAGTCCCGCCTTCTACTCCCCATTCAGGTCTTAGCACTAAGTCCACCTTTTACTACTCCACATTCAGATCTAGCACGGAGTTCCACCTTCTACTCCCCATTCAGGTCTTACCACTGAGTCCCACCTTCTACTCCCCATTCAGGTCTTACCACTGAGTCCCACCTTCTACTCCCCATTCAGGTCTTACCACTGAGTCCCACCTTCTACTCCCCATTCAGGTCTTAGCACTGAGTCCCGCCTTCTACTCCCCATTCAGGTCTTAGCACTAAGTCCCGCCTTCTACTCCCCATCAGGTCTAATAGCACTAAGTCCCGCCTTCTACTACCCCATTCAGGTCTTAGCACGGAGTCCCACCTTCAACTCCCCATTAGGTCTTAGCACTAAGTCCCGCCTTCTACTCCCCATTCAAGTCTTAGCACTGAGTCCCACCTTCAATTCCCCATTTAGGTCTTAGCACTAAGTCCCGCCTTCTACTCCCCATTCAGGTTAGCACTAAGTCCCACCTTCTACTACCCCATTCAGGTCTTAGCACGGAGTCCCACCTTCTACTCCTCATTCAGGTCTTAGCACTGAGTCCCACCTTCTACTCCCCATTCAGGTCTTAGCACTGAGTCCCACCTTCTACTCCCCATTCAGGTCTTACCACTGAGCCCACATTCTACTCCCGCATGTCAGGTCTTAGCACTGAGTCCCACCTTCTACTCGCCATTCAGGTCTTACCACTGAGTACCACCTTCTACTCGCCATTCAGGTCTTACCACTGAGTCCCACCTTCTACTTTCCCCCATAGGTCTTACCACTAGAGTCCACCTTCTACTGCCCCATTCAGGTCTTAACCATGAGTCCCACATCTACTCCCCATTCAGGTCTTAGCACTGAGTCCCACCTTCTACTCCCCATTCAGGTCTTAGCACTGAGTCCCACCTTCTACTCCCCATTCAGGTCTTAGCACTGAGTCCCACCTTCAACTTCCCATTCAGGTCTTAGCACTAAGTCCCACCTTCTACTCCCCATTCAGGTCTTAGCACTGAGTCCCGCCTTCTACTCCCCATTCAGGTCTTAGCACTGAGTCCCGCCTTCTACTCCCCATTCAGGTGTTAGCACTGAGTCCCGCCTTCTACTCCCCATTCAGGTCTTAGCACTGAGTCCCGCCTTCTAATCCCCATTCCAGGTCTTAGCACGGAGTCCCACCTTCTACTCCCCATTCAGGTCTGCGCGGATAAACGTGGACTGACCAAGCTTAGAAGATAATGGAAACTTCAAACAAGGAGCCATTAGAACAACAGGTTGAGAAGATTAAGGAGCTGCTTCAACAGCCCAGAAACCAGTCCCATCACCCCAGAGAGGAGAGGTGATACCCCAATACATGTACAGACTGAAAGGAAAGTCATTGCCAAGGCATTTATCCTTCCTATTAAAGGACAACTTGGGCTTTGTGCAAATGAAGGATGCATCTGTATTATCCAATGACAGTGAGGAAGAGTTGGACATTTGTTTATAAAAGGATTCTGGTTCCCCTTTAAATAAGCCGTCTGGGTTGTCTTGGACCGTGGATGTTTTACATGATACACCACATCATTCTCTAAACAATAAATCCTTTTATTGTACATGTGGCTTACTGGCGTTATACTAATAACAATGGAGGGTGGGACACACATTAACGGTTATCTCCACCCCCCAAACGTGCTTTTTCTGTAGTGTACCCCAGCCACCCCCAACCGCCATGTAGACAGACTTACCACCGTTAGTTTCCTTCTGCTCTCTGCTTGATGAAAGTTGCAAATAGGGGCCGGACTGGCAGCCAATCACAGCCGCGGCTGCCGGCTATGCAGAGAGCTGAGGGAACAAAGGATCATAAGTCTATTTCTGGGGCTTGTTTTCAAATATTACCATGGCTGTTGGGGGTGGACTGGGGTTTACACTACATTACAGAATTAGGTTGAAGCTGCCTGAAGGGATCCGGAGGGAGGGAGGGTCCTGTGCATGCCAGAGTTCACCAGAAGGACAAGGAAGTAGCAGGATGACACACAGACAGCTCCTACTCTTCACTTTCTGGGACTTTGGACAAGCACTGCAGGGGAACCATAAGGAGCAGAGATGTAATTTAAGGATTTTTTAACACTACACAGTGGGGCCAGTAGTGGGTTAAATTGCTCTGTCTCTATGGTCTTTGCTCCGTCTCTATGGTCTTTGCACCGTCTCTATGGTCTTTGCACCGTCCTATGTCTTTGCTGTCTCTATGGCTTTGCACTGTCTCTATGGTCTTGCTCTGTCGTCTAGGTTGTCTGTCTTTGTCTGTCGTCTTATGGCTTCTCGTCTCTATGGTCTTTGCTCTGTCTCTATGGTCTTTGCTCGTCTCTATTGGTCTGTGCTCTGTCTCTATGGTCTTTGCTCTGTCTCTATGGTCTTTGCTCTGTCTCTATGGTCTTTGTCTCTATGGACTTTGCTCTGGCTCTATGGTCTTTGCTCTGTCTCTATGGTCTTTGCTCTGTCTCTATGGTCTTTGCTCCGTCTCTATGGTCTTTGCTCTGTCTCTATGGTCTTTGCTCCGTCTCTATGGTCTTTGCACTGTCTCTATGGTCTTTGCTCTGTCTCTATGGTCTTTGCTCTGTCTCTATGGGTCTCTATGGTCTTTGCTTTGTCTCTATGGTCTTTGCTCCGTCGCTATGGTCTTTGCTCCGTCTCTATGGTCTTTGCACCGTCTCTATGGTCTGTGCACCGTCTCTATGGTCTGTGCACCGTCTCTATGGTCTTTGCACCGTCTCTATGGTTTTTGCACCGTCTCTATGGTCTTTGCACCGTCTCTATGGTCTTTGCTCTGTCTCTATGGTCTTTGCTCTGTCTCTATGGTCTTTGCTCCGTCTCTATGGTCTTTGCTCCGTCTCTATGGTCTTTGCACCGTCTCTATGGTCTTTGCTCCGTCTCTCTTTTTTTCCTTTTTTTTTGCCTGTTTTTGTTTCTTCTATGGTCTTTGCTCCTCTATGGTCTTTGCTAGTGCTATGGTCTTTTGCCCCGTCTCTATGTCTTTGCTCCGTCTCTATGGTCTTGCTCCGTCTATTGGTCTTGCTCTGTCTTTGTCTTGCAAGCTCGGTTCTTTGACTCCGTTCTCTATGGTCTTTGCTCCGTCTCTATGTCTTTGCACCGTCTCTATGGTCTTTGCACCGCTCTATGGTCTTGCACGTCTCTATGGTCCTTTGCTCCGTCTCTATGGTCTTTGACCGTCTCTATGGTCTTGCACGTCTTCTATGGTCTTTGACCGTCTCTATGGTTCTTTGCTCTGTCTCTATGGTCTTTGCTCTGTCTCTATGGTCTTTGCTCCGTCTCTATGGCTTTGCACTGTCTCTATGGTCTTTGCTCTTGTCTCTATGTTTTGCTCTGTCTCTATGGTCTTTGCTCTGTCTCTATGGTCTTTGCTACCGTCTCTATGGTTCTTTGCACGTCTCTATGGTCTTTGACTGTCTCTATGGTTCTGTTGCCCGTCTCATGGCTATGGCTTTGCTCTGGTCTTGCTCTGTCTCTATGGTCTTTGCTCTGTCTCTATGGTCTTTGCACGTCTCTATGGTCTTGCTCTGTCTACTATGGTCTTTGCTCGTCTCTATGGTCTTTGCCACCGTCTCTATGGTCTTTGCCCGTTCTAGGTCTTTCTGCTCACGTCTACTATGGTCTTTGCTCGTCCTCTATGGTCTTTGCACCGTCTCTATGTCTTTGCTAGTCTCTATGGTCTTGCTTTGCCGTCTCTATGGTCTTGGCTCCGTCTCTTCTGGTCTTGCACGTTCTCTATGGTCTTATCACGTCTCGTCTACAGGCGTCTGGCACCGGTATCTATGGTCTTTGCTCCGTCTCTATGGTCTTTGCTCCGTCTCTATGGTCTTTGCTCCGTCTCTATGGTCTTTGCACCGTCTCTATGGTCTTTGCACCGTCTCTATGGTCTTTGCACCGTCTCTATGGTCTTTGCTCTGTCTCTATGGTCTTTGCACCGTCTCTATGGTCTTTGCTCTGTCTCTATGGTCTTTGCTCTGTCTCTATGGTCTTTGCACCGTCTCTATGGTCTTTGCACCGTCTCTATGGTCTTTGCACCGTCTCTATGGTCTTTGCTCTGTCTCTATGGTCTTTGCTCTGCAATGGAAAATACACACTATATACATTGTTCCTATAACATGAAAATGTGAAAGGCGAATCATTTATCTGCTTCTGTTTATCCCTGGGAATGATCCAGTATCTCCCATAAACTGCCCCTGGTGGTAACTTCTAGTTAATCTACCTGCACAGTGACCAATGTCAGTCCTTGTGGTAAATCTAGGAATGCATGCAGTCATATTGATGGTAAGAAGGGAGTTTGATATACAACACCGGGGAAGCTTTTTCATTTACTGCAGAATAAACTACCCGCACTGGCATGTCCCTACCAGCATGTGGCGCCCTACTTATCATTATACATGATCCATGACCTTTCCCTGTGAATGTCTCCATTTTCTCTGGTCTGGACTGTGGTCTTCTGGGTAAATCGGAGGAAGTGAAAAGGATTTCTGCTCCATGTCCATATACAGGAAGTGGAAGTGATCAGGGGAACTGGGTTATCCGAGCCTCGGTCTGGGCAGGTTACTGGGTATTTATAGAACACACAGTGTTGAACTTGATGTCAATTTCGTCCTTGTTACTTCTCATTGGAAGTTTCCATAGTCGGTTTTAATTATAAAATTAAACTTCACGTTGTGAGACTTTGTTTTGGATTTTGTTTGTTTGTATAATTTGTCGTTTCAGGGTCCGGTCCACTACGGTTAAACCAGTCACGTGGCTGGGTAGGAGAGGAACCCTGCGTCATCAATGGCCAGTAATGGTCCAGCTATGGGTTACAAGATGCAGATCTACATCTGTACATCTGTGGGTTCTATACAATGATCTGCGTGAGGATGATTAATCTTCCACTTTAGGTCTGTTTCACGTGGACACCTACAGAACCTGGTGTGGCCCCTAGCAGATGTTTTGTAGCTTCAGACCATAGACTTTTTTTCTCTGTAACCCTTTCCTTGCCACTTGACTGTGATGTAAACTGCAAATCTCATCTGGCATGTAACTGGCCACCCAATCTGACAGACCGTTCCACCATTCCACACCACATCTTACTTACAATCCACTTCATCCCCTTTATGGTCCAAGAGGAATCTGAATGTGGGTGGGATGTAACATGGCTGCAGATAAGAAATTTACCACACGGCCGTCTTGTGTTCTGAACCCCATTCCAGCTACAGTGGATTCTACATTAAACCACAAAGATCCATTTCCTTGTTAATAAGTGTAAATAAACAATATGGAGCCTTACTGCAAATATCCCACCAAAACTACACACCGTATTCCCTACGCAATACCCCAGTAATATACAAACAAGAAAATCCCCAAAAATAAAGAACAAGGGTCTACTATAATTTCATAGGAAATGCAGTTTTATTACTAGATTCCCCACCCTTTAATACACCGACTAAACTAATAAGGGGAATTATGGACGCTGGAGAAAAGGCGCTTGCGTGGGGATATGATTACTGTGTATAAATACATTAACGGGCCATACAATAAACTATCTGGGGCATTGTTCACCAATGGAACATGTCAGAGGACACGTGGACATCCCTTAAGGCTTGAAGAAAAAAGGTTTAGGCTTCAAGTTGGGAAAGGGTTTTTCACTGTGAGAACGGTAAAGCTATGGAACTGTCTTCCAGTGGACATTGTTATGGCAGGTTCATTGGTCAGTTTAATAAAAAGCTGGATGGGTTTCTACAAACAAGGAATGTTACAAGTTACTGGTATTGATACATAAAGTAGAGCTGGGAAAGGGTTTGTCACTGTGAGAACGGTAAAGCTATGGAACTGTCTTCCAGTGGATGTTGTTATGGCAGGTTCATTGGTCAGTTTAATAAAAAGCTGGATGAGTTTCTTCTTCAAACAGGAAGGATTTACAGTATCTGGGATTGATACATAAAGTAGAGTTGGGAAAGGTTTGTCACTGTGAGAACGGTAAAGCTATGGAACTGTCTTCCATGGACGTTGTTATGGCAGGTTCATTGGTCAGTTTAATAAAAAGCTGGATGAGTTTCTACAAACAAGGAATGTTACAAGTTACTGGGATTGATCATAAAGTAGAGTTGGGAAAGGGTTTTCACTGTTAGAACGGTAAAGCTATGGAACTGTCTTCCAGTGGACGTTTTTATGGCAGGTTCATTGGTCAGTTTAATAAAAAGCTGGATGAGTTTCTACAAACAAGAATGTTACAAGTTACTGGTATTGATACATAAAGTAGAGTTGGGAAAGGGTTTGTCACTGTGAGAACGGTAAAGCTATGGAACTGTCTCCAGTGGACGTTGTTATGGCAGGTTCATTGGTCAGTTTAATAAAAAGCTGATGAGTTTCTACAAACAAGGAATGTTTACAAGTTACTGGTATTGATACATAAAGTAGAGTTGGGAAAGGGTTTGTCACTGTGAGAAGGTAAAGCTATGGAACTGTCTTCCAGTGGACGTTGTTATGGCAGGTTCATTGGTCAGTTTAATAAAAACTGGATGAGTTTCTACAAACAAGGAATGTTACAAGTTACTGGGATTGATACATAAAGTAGAGTTGGGAAAGGGTTTGTCACTGTGAGAAACGGTAAAGCTATGGAACTGTTTCCAGTGGACGTTGTTATGGCAGGTTATTGGTCAGTTTAATAAAAAGCTGGATGAGTTTCTACAAACAAGGAATGTACAAGTTACTGGTATTGATCATAAAGTAGAGTTGGAAAGGGTTTGTCACTGTGAGAACGTAAAGCTTGGAACTGTCTTCCGTGGACGTTGTTATGGCAGTTTCATTGGTCAGTTTAATAAAAAGCTGGAGGGGTTTCTACAAACAAGGAATGTTACAAGTTACTGGTATTGATACATAAAGTAGAGTTGGGA
This sequence comes from Hymenochirus boettgeri, assembly GCA_019447015.1. Lineage (NCBI taxonomy): Eukaryota > Metazoa > Chordata > Amphibia > Anura > Pipidae > Hymenochirus > Hymenochirus boettgeri. Next base: position 133,468 of record JAACNH010000077.1, read on the forward strand.
AAGGGTTTGTCACTGTGAGAACATTAAAGCTATGGAACTGTCTTCCAGTGGACGTTGTTATGGCAGGTTCATTTGGTCAGTTTAATAAAAAGCTGGATGGGTTTCTACAAACAAGGAATGTTACAAGTTACTGGTTTGATACATAAGTAGAGTTGGAAAGGGTTTGTCACTGTGAGAACGGTAAAGCTATGGAACTGTCTTCCAGTGGACGTTGTTATGGCGGTTCATTGGTCAGTTTAATAAAAAGCTGGATAGTTTCTCACAACAAGGAATGTTACAAGTTACTGGTATGGATACATAAGTAGAGTTGGGAAAGGGTTTGTCACTTGTGAGACGGATAAGCTATGGAACTGTCTTCCATGGGACGTGTTATGGCAGGTTCATTGGTCAGTTTAATAAAAAGCTGGAGATGTTTTCTACAAACAAGGAATGTTACAGTTACTGGGATTGATACATAAAGTAGAGTTGGGAAAGGTTTATCACTGTGAGAACGTTAAAGCTATGGAACTGTCTTCCATGGACGTTGTTATGGCAGGTTCATTGGTCAGTTTAATAAAAGCTGTGAGTTTCTACAAAACAAGGAATGTTACAAGTTACTGGTAGGATACATAAAGTAGAGTTGGAAAGGGTTTGTCACTGAGAACGGTAAAGCTATGGAACTGTCTTCCGTGGACGTTGTTATGCAGGTTCATTGGTCATTTAATAAAAAGCTGGATGAGTTTCTAACAACAAGGAATGTTACAAGTTACTGGTATTGATACTAAAGTAGAGTTGGAAAGGGTTTGTTCACTGTGAGAAGTAAAGCTATGGAACTGTCTTCCTGGACGTTGTTATGGCAGGTTCATTGGTCAGTTTAATAAAAAGCTGATGAGTTTCTACAAACAAGGAATGTTACAAGTTACTGGTATTGATACATAAAGTAGAGTTGGGAAAGGGTTTGTCACTGTAGAACGGTAAGCTATGGAACTGTCTTCCAGTGGACGTTGTTATGGCAGGTTCATTGGTCAGTTTAATAAAAGCTGGATGAGTTTCTACAAACAAGGAATGTTACAAGTTACTGGTATGATACATAAAGTAGAGTTGGGAAAGGGTTTGTCACTGTGAGAACAGTAAAGCTATGGAACTGTCTTCCAGTGGACGTTGTTATGGCAGGTTCATTGTCAGTTTAATAAAAAGCTGGATGGGGTTTCTACAAACAAGGAATGTTACAAGTTACTGGTATTGATACATAAAGTAGAGTTGGGAAAGGTTTGTCACTGTGGACAGTAAAGCTATGGAACTGTCTTCCAGGACGTTGTTATGGCAGGTTCATTGTCATTTTAATAAAAGCTGGATGGGTTTCTACAAACAAGGATGTTACAAGTTACTGGTATTGATACATAAAGTAGAGTTGGGAAAGGTTTGTCACTGTGAACGGTAAAGCTATGGAACTGTCTTCCAGGGACGTTGTTATGGCAGGTTCATTGGTCAGTTTATAAAAGCTGGATGGTTTCTACAAACAAGGAATGTTACAAGTTACTGTATTGACCATAAAGTAGAGTTGGGAAAGGGTTTGTCACTGTGAGAACGGTAAAGCTATGGAACTGTCTCCAGTGGACGTTGTTAATGGCAGTTTCATTGGTCAGTTTAATAAAAGCTGGATGAGTTTCTACAAACAAGGAATGTTACAAGTTACTGGTATTGATACATAAGTAGAGTTGGGAAAGGGTTTGTCACTGTGAGAACGGTAAAAAGCTATGGAACTGTCTTCCAGTGGACGTTGTTATGGCAGGTTCATTGGTCAGTTAATAAAAGCTGGATGAGTTTCACAACACAGGAATGTTACAAGTTACTGTATTGATACATAAGTAGAGAGTTGGGAAGGGTTGTCACTGTGGAAACGGTAAAGCTATGAACTGTCTTCCAGTGGACGTTGTTTGGCAGGTTCATTGGTCAGTTTATAAAAAGCTGGATGAGTTTCTACAAACAAGGAATGTTACAAGTTACTGGTTTGATACATAAAGTAGAGTTGGGAAAGGGTTTGTCACTGTGAGAACGTTAAAGCTATGGACTGTCTTCCAGTGGACGTTGTTATGGCAGGTTCATTGGTCATTTAATAAAAAGCTGGATGAGTTTTTACAAACAAGGAATGTTACAAGTTACTGGTATGATACATAAAGTAGAGTTGGGAAAGGGTTTGTCACTGTGAGACGGTAAAGCTATGGAACTGTCTTCCAGTGACGTTGTTATGGCAGGTTCATTGGTCGTTTTAATAAAGCGGATGAGTTTCTACAAACAAGGAATGTTACAAGTTACTGGTATTGATACATAAAGTAGAGTTGGAAAGGGTTTGTCACTGTGAGAACGGTAAAGCTATGGAACTGTCTTCCAGTGGACGTTGTTATGGCAGGTTCATTGGTCAGTTTAATAAAAGCTGGATGAGTTTTCACAAACAAGGAATGTTACAAGTTACTGGTATTGATACATAAAGTAGAGTTGGGAAAGGGTTTGTCACTGTGAGACGGTAAAGCTATGGAACTTTCTTCCAGTGGACGTTGTTATGGCAGGTTCATTGGTCAGTTTAATAAAAAGCTGGATGAGTTTCTACAAACAAGGATGTTACAAGTTACGGGGATTGATACATAAAGTAGATTTGGGAAAGGGTTTGTCACTGTGAGAACGGTAAAGCTATGACTGTCTTCCAGTGGACGTTGTTATGGCAGGTTCATTGGTCAGTTTAATAAAAAAGCTGGATGAGTTTCTGCAAACAAGGAATGTTACAAGTTACTGGTATTGATACATAAAATAGAGTTGATTCCAGGGAAATTGTCCCACTCGACAATTGGTCAGGAAGGAATTTTTTCCCCCCTTCATAAATTTTGGTGGGTTTTTTTTGCCTTCCTCTGGATCAACAGTTAGACAGGAAATGAGGATATTGCAATGGGTTGGACTGGATGGATGTATGTCTTTATTCAACCTCAAATCACTGTACTAATACTACACTATACTGTACTGTACTATACTACACTACTTACTGTACTACACTGTACTATACTGTACTGTACTGTACTATACTATTCTGTACTGTACTATACTATACTGTACTATACTATACTGTACTGTACTGTACTGTACTGTACTGTACTGTACTGTACTGTACTGTACTGTACTATACTGTACTACACTGTACTATAATATACTGTACTGTACTGTACTGTACTGTACTATACTGTACTACACTGTACTATACTATACTGTACTGTACTATACTGTACTACACTGTACTATAATATACTGTACTGTACTGTACTATACTGTACTACACTGTACTATAATTACTGTACTGTACTGTACTGTACTATACTGTACTACACTGTACTATAATATACTGTACTGTACTGTACTGTACTGTACTATACTGTACTATAATATACTGTACTGTACTGTACTGTACTGTACTGTACTATTACTATACTATACTAAACTATACTATGTACATGTTAAAACAAGACTATATAGACATTTCACACATCCCACGTGGCTGGCCAGCCTGAAGATAGTATACTGAAATTTCATTCACTATAAATACACAACAATAAAATCAGATTATATAAGAATCACACCCTGTATATAATAATTCAAATATATTTGACTTTACAGTCTTTAGTCTTTTTAAACTTGTATTCCGTTTTAAAACATTCCTGCCAAACTCTTGGATGTGAATCAGTTTGTATCAAATCCTTTGTATGCCCAGTAGCACCTGACAAGGTAAAGGTTACTATGCTGGTCACTTTCTTGCAGTATATATTGAAACGTTGAAATCCTTATCAAGCTCCAGCTCCTGCTTTAGTCGTCACGGTTTGGGGTAAACGATTCCCCCCACAGTACAAAGCACCAAATTGCACACGCAATCGCAAGAGTTATTGCACATGCGAGATTTCTGTGCGTTCGCACGTTTTTGCATTTCTGCGTGCGTTTTCACTATTTTCAAAGAAAATGCATGTGATCGCGTCCGTTCAAGCATGTTTTCCCGCAATTTCCATGTTAGCGAAAATCACAAGTGAAAACGCGTGCTCAGACCCACTAGTGTGACCTAGCCCTTAGGGTCAATAGCGCTATAGTTTGCAGCCCACACACATCCCCCCTGGCAGGAAATACTACACCCTGCATCAAACATTTTAAAGGGTTAATTAACTTTAAAAGGAGAAGTAAATACCAATGTTCACTTCCTGACTTTAGACCAGAAACAACCTATTAAAATGATGTATCACTTGGCTTTCTAAGTAATTTTTAGCCAGAGATACACCTGTGCAAAAAATAAACCCTCCAAGCCAAACTCCTTCCTTAAAGGGCAACTGTGGTCTCAAAACAAGTTAAGGTTAAATGAAAGCCTGCAGTATTTCCTTTACACTGAGCCGACAATCACATCTCTGGCTGGAGCCTGTGAGAAATTACATTGGGGTGAATGTTCAAACTTCCTGCTTCCAGTAGGTTGAGTGACAACACCTGACCTCTGCCCTGTCTGTGCGCCCCGGGGGAGAAACATGCTCAGTTACGACTTATTGCTGGGAAAATCAGGAAGTACCTGAGGGAAAAATTGACAGTGGAGAAGGGGAGCCTATTAATGCAGACAGGCTGGTCACATGACTACAAGCTGGTCACATGGCTGAAAACAGGAAGTGTTCAACCAGGAAGTAATATTACTGAACCTTCCCAGCAATAACGTCTCACCAATTTTATCTAGAGATGCGATTCAGGTTTTATATTGAAGGTGTGATGGAAGGTTTTTATATAATTCTTACTAGTTTAGAAGAATTTGAGACCACAGTTACCCTTTAACAACTGACTCAGACATGCTCTGTTTAACTTACCCAGAGAGAGAGAGAGAGAGAGGAACTGGCCAATGAGATACTTTCAGGGAGATACAATAAAAGTTCTTATCGTTGAAAATGGTGCTAATTTTGCCCCAACCAATCAGATCTTTTGTAACATTTGAAAGCTTACATCTGATTGGTTGGGGCAAAATTAGCACCATTCTAAACGATACACTGCTCTGTCCTGTACAATTACATTATAGAGAATCCTATTACACTATACACTGCTCTGTCCTGTACAATTGCATCATAGAGAATCCTATTACACTGTACACTGCTCTGTCCTCTACAATTACATCATAGAGAATCCTATTACACTATACACTGCTCTGTCCTGTACAATTACATCATAGCCTAATAGCCAATCTATTACAACTATACAGACTGCTCTGTCCTGTCACATATACAATCTAGAGAAATCCTATTAACAACATACCTGCTCTGTCCTTACAATTACATCATAGAGAATCCTATTACCTATACACACTGCTCTGTCCGTGCAATTCATCTAGAGAATCCCTATTACACTATACACTGCTCTGTCCTTGCATTACATCATAGAGATCCTATTACACTATACCCTGCTCTGTCCTGTGCAATTACATCATAGAGAATCCTATTACACTATACACTGCTCTGTCCTGTCAATTACATCATAGAGAATCTTATTACCTCTATACCACTGCTCTTTCCTGTACAATTAATCATAGCCAATCCTATTACACTATACACTGCTCTGTCCTGTACAATTACATCATAGAGAATCCTATTACCAACTTACACATTGCTCTGTCCTGTACATTACAATCATAGAGAATCCTATTACACTATACACTGTCTCTGTCTGTGCAATTACATCATAGAGAATCCTATTACACTATACACTGCTCTGTCCTGGCAATTACATCATAGAGATCCTATACACTATACACTGCTCTGTCCTGTACAATTACAAATCATAGCCAATCCTATTACACTGTACACTGCCTCTGTCCTGTACAATTACATCATAGAGAATCCTATTACCAACTATACCTGCTCTGTCCTGTGCAATTAACATCATAGAAGAATCCTATTACACTATCACACTGCTCTGTCCTGTGCAATTACATCATGCCAATCCTATTACACTATACACTGCTCTGTCCTGTACTTACATCATAGCCAATTCCTATTACCCTATACACTGCTCTGTCCTGTACAATTTACATCATAGAGAATCCTATTACACTATACAACTGCTCTGTCCTGTAACAATTACATCATAGCCAAATCCTATTACATTGTACACGGCTCTGTCCTGTACAATTACATCATAGCCAATCCTATTACACTATCACTGCTCTGTCCTGTACAATAACTACATAGAGAACATATTACACTATACACTGCTCTGTCCTGTCAATCTTACATCGTAGAGAATCCTATTACACTATACACTGCTACTGTCCTGTACAATCAACATCATAGAAAATCCTATTACACTATACACATGCTCTGTCCTGTAGCATAACACATATAGAGAATCCTATTACACTATACACTGCTCTGTCCTGTACCAATTACCTCATAGAGAATCCTCTTACACTACTCACTGCTCCGTCCTGTACAATTACTATGAGAATCCTATTACACTATACACTGCCCATACTCATTCCCTTCCTGTACATTACATCATAGCCAATCCTATTACACTATAACACTGCTCTGTCCTGTACAATTACATTATAGAGAATCCTATTACACTGTACACTGCTCTGTCTCGTAGCAATTACATCAGTCCATCCTATCCGCATACCTGCTGCTGTACCATTACATCATAGCCAATCCTATTACACTATACACAGCTCTGTCCTGTACAATTACACTCATATGAGAATCCTATTACACCGATACACTGCTCTGTCCTGTACATAACATCATAGAGAATCCTATTACACTGTACACTGCTCCCGTCCTGTACAATTACATCATAACCAATCCTATTACACTATACACACTGCTCTTGTCCTGTACAATTACATCATAGAGAATCCTATTACACTATCACACTGCTCCGTCCTGTGCAATACACTCATAGAGAATCCTATTACACTATCAGTTGCTCTGTCCTGTACAATTACATCATAGAGAATCCTATTACACTATACACTGCTCTGTCCTGTGCAATTACATCATAGAGAATCCAATCACACTATACATTGCTCTTTCCTGTACAATTACATCATAGCCAATCCTATTACACTATACACTGCTCGTCCTGTACAATAACATCATAGAGAATCCTGATTACACTATAACACTGCTCTGTCCTGTACACATTCATCATAGCCAATCCTACTACAACTATACCCGCTCTGTCCTGTGACATTACATCATAGAGAATCCTATTACACTATACATGCTGCCGTCCTTGCAATTACATCATAGAGAATCCTATTACACTATACACTGCTCTTTCCTGTACATTACATCAGTAGCCAATCCTATTAACACTATACACTGCTCTGTCCTGTACAATACATCATAGAGAATCCCTATTAACCTATACATGTCCGTCCTGTACATTGCATCATCAGAATCCTATTACACTATACACTGCTCATCCTGTCAATTGCATCATAGAGATCCATTACACTATCACAATGCTCTGTCCTGTACAATTACATCATAGAGATCCTATTACACTAACACTGCTCTGTTCCCTGTACAATTACATCAAGCCAATCCTATTACACTATACACGCTCCCGTCCTGTACAATTACATCATAGCCAATCATATTACACTATACACTGCTCTGTCCTGTACAATTACATCATGAGAATCCTATTCACACTATACACTGCTCTGTCCGTAACAATTACATCATAGAGAATCCTATACAACTATACACTGCTCCGTCCTGTACATTGCATCATAGAGAATCCTATTACACTATACACTGCTCTGTCCTGTACAATTACATCATAGCCAATCATATTACACTATACACTGCTCTGTCCTGTACAATTACATTATAGAGAATCCTATTACACTATACACTGCTCCGTCCTGTACAATTACATTATAGAGAATCCTATTACACTATACACTGCTCTGTCCTGTACAATTACATCATAGCCAATCCTATTACACTATACACTGCTCTGTCCTGTACAATTACATCATAGAGTATCCTATTACACTATACACGGCTCCGTCCTGTACAATTGCATCATAGAGAATCCTATTACACTATACACTGCTCTGTCCTGTACATTACATCATAGCAATCATATTACACATACACTGCTCGTCCTGTCCATTACATTATAGAGAATCCATTACACTATAACACTGCTCGTCTCCTGTACATTACATATAGAGAATCCTATTACACTATACACTGCTCCGTCCTGTACAATTGCATCATAGAGAATCCTATTACACTATACACTGCTCTGTCCTGTACAATTACATCATAGCCAATCATATTACACTATACACTGCTCTGTCCGTGTACAATTACATTATAGAGAATCCTATTACACGTATACACTGCTCGTCCTGTACAATTACATTAGAGAATCCTATTACACTATACACTGCTCCGTCCTGTACAATTGCATCATAGAGAATCCTATTACACTATACACTTGCTCTGTCCTGTACAATTACATCATAGCCAATCATATTACACTATACACTGCTCTGTCCTGTACAATTACATTATAGAGAATCCTATTACACTATACACTGCTCCGTCCTGTACAATTGCATCATAGAGAATCCTATTACACTATACACTGCTCTGTCCTGTACAATTACATCATAGAGAATCCTATTACACTATACACTGCTCCGTCCTGTACAATTACATTATAGAGAATCCTATTACACTATACACTGCTCCGTCCTGTACAATGCTCATAAGAATCCTATTACACTATACACTGCTCTGTCCGTACATACATCATAGCCAATCCTATTACACTAGTACACTGCTCTGTCCTGTACAATTACATTATAGAAGAATCCTATTCACTATACACTGCTCTGTCCTGTACATTACATCATAGAGAACCTATTACAACAAGATACACTGCTCGTCCGTGCCAATTACATCATAGAGAATCCTATTACACTATACACTGCTCTGTCCTGTACAAAAACATCATAGCCAATCCTATTACACTATACCACTGCTCTGTCCTTTACAATACACATAGAGAATCCTATTACACTATACACTGCTCTGTCCTGTACAATTACACATCATAGCCAATCCTATTACACTATACACTGCTCTGTCCTGTACAATTACATCATAGCCAATCCTATTACACTATACACTAGCTCCGTCCTGACAATTAACATCATAGCCATCATATACATTATACAACTGCTCCGTCCGTACATTACCTCATAGCCAATCCTATTACACTGTACACTGCTCTTTTCCTTCTTTTTCCAGGGTATGATCACCTGAAAGGGGTCAGTACCCCCTTAACGTTATAACTCATGTTTGGTTTTCTAATAAATTCACACGCGTTCTGTTCTTATGTCCTTCACGATTCACATAGCCCGACCAGTTTTTTTGTGTTGACTGTAAAATAAGGAACTTTCCTCCCCAACTGTCCTCCTTTTGGTGGTTCTGGTTTGGTATTTATCATTACACCCAGTGTTTATGGTTATTGTGTTTTGCTCTGGGTGTAAAATGTCACGAACGAGAAGTAACGCAGGGATGACCCATAATCCCCAGGGGCTGTGACGTAATCGAACTTAGTTACTTCTCACTGAGTAGGAGGGGAATGTCCTTTCCCACTGGCGATGATTCATTCGCTCATTGTTTCACTCTCCGTCTGTTTTCTTTCCCTTCTGAAGTGATTCACTTGGGACAATCATACATAAAAAGTTATTTCTGTGATAACTGAAAAGTCCCTAAATGAGAAATGGAGATTTCTAGTGGGACCTTAATATGGGTCTGTGTATAAACCTCCCGTCCATTTGCCCTGATTGTACGATTTTCCTAACACAGGTCCTGGGAGATCTATATTGGGGCCCTTATATGGGTCTGTTATAACCTCTGTCTCATGTGCCCTGATTGTACGATTTCCTACCACAGGTCCTGGAGATGCTATACTGGGCCCTTAAATGGGTCTGTGTACAAAACCTCCGTCCATGTGCCCTGATTGTACTTTCCTAACACAGGGCCTGGGATATCTATAGTGGGGCCCTTAATTAGGCTGTGTACAAACCTCCGTCCATGTGCCCTGATTGTACGATTTCCTAACACAGGGCCTGGGAGATCTATAGTGGGCCCTTAATATGGGTCTGTGTACAAACCTCCGTCCATGTGCCTGATTGTACGATTTCCTAACACAGGGCCTGGGAGATCTATAGTGGGCCCTTAATATGGGTCTGTGTACAAACCTCCGTCCATGTGCCCTGATTGTACGATTTCCTAACACAGGGCCTGGGAGATCTATAGTGGGCCCTTAATATGGGTCTGTGAACAAACCTTGGTCCATGTGCCCTGATTGTGCAATTTCCTTACACGGGGGCCTGGGAGATCTATAGTGGGCCCTTAATATGGGTCTGTGTACAAACCTTGGTCTATGTGCCCTGATTGTGCAATTTCCTTACACGGGGACCTGGGAGATCATATGGGCCCTAATATGGGTCTGTGTACAAACCTTGGTCCATGTGCCCTGATTGTGCGATTCCCTTACACGGGGCCTGGGAGATCTATAGTGGGCCCTTAATATGGGTCTGTGTACAAACCTTGGTCCATGTGCCCTGATTGTGCGATTCCCTTACACGTGGCATGGGAGATCTATAGTGGGACCTTAATATGGGTCTATGTACAAACCTTGGTCCATGTGCCCTGATTGTACGATTTCCTAACACGGGGCCTTGGGAGATCTATAGTGGGCCCTTAATATGGGTCTGTGTACAAACCTTGGTCCCATGTGCCCTGATTGTGCGATTCCCCATACACGGGGCCTGGGAGATCTATAGTGGGCCCTTAATATGGGTCTGTGTACAAACCTTGGTCCATGTGCCCTGATTGTGCAATTTCCTTACACGGGGGCCTGGGATCTATAGTGGGACCTTAATATGGGTCTGTGTACAAACCTTGGTCCATGTGCCTGATTGTGCGATTCCCTTACACGGGGCCTGGGAGATCTATAGTGGGCCCTTAATATGGGTCTGTGTACAAACCTTGGTCCATGTGCCCTGACTGTGCAATTTCCTTACACGGGGGCCTGGGAGATCTATAGTGGGACCTTAATATGGGTCTGTGTACAAACCTTGGTCCATGTGCCCTGATTGTGCGATTTCCTTACACGGGGGCCTGGGAGATCTATAGTGGGACCTTATATGGGTCTGTGTACAAACCTTGGCCTGTGCCCTGATTGTGCAATTTCCTTACACGGGGGCTTGGGAGATCTATAGCGAGCTGTTAATATGGGTCTGTGTACAACCTTGGTCCATGTGCCCTGATTGTGCAATTTCCTTACACTGGGACCTTGGGAAATCTATATGTGGGACCTATTATGGGTCTGTGTACAAACCTTGGTCCATGTGCCCTGATTGTGCAATTTCCTTACACTGGGACCTGGGAGATCTATAGTGGGACCTTAATATGGGTCTGTGTACAAACCTTGGTCCATGTGCCCTGATTGTGCAATTTCCTTACACTGGGACCTGGGAGATCTATAGTGGGACCTTAATATGGGTCTGTGTACAAACCTTGGTCCATGTGCGATTTCCTTACACGGGGGCCTGGGAGATCTATCTATCTTATTAATCCTGTCTCCCCTATAGCCAACACTTTTATTTCACACTGTCCTCTAGAAAACCATCTCATCCTTTTGCCACCGGTCTCACCACCTGTGGCCGATTGTAAAATTTCCATTTTCATTTCGTTTTTTTGCTGGAAATGTCCATTTTATGATGTTTCTGTAATTTCTAGATGGTTAAACATCTTGTCCAGCTTTATAAAGGCCGATGGATACACGTGTGTTGAAAATACAAACTGATATTTTGTTTGGGTGGAATAAGTAAGACATTTGTTTCATTATAAGGTTCATATTATTCCCAGGCCATTAAGACTTTATTAGGTTAAATACTATCACACAGACTTGTAGAGATCTTCATTTATAAATGAAACCAATCTTTGATATGCCAGATTGATAGAGTGAAGCAGAACTAATTCTGCGTTCATTCCTCCACTTATTTCGACCTAGACTTAGTACTACACATTTAAGTATGACATCTAGTAAAAGGATAGTGGAGAGGGATAAGAGTCTCCGAGAAAAGGATTAACCGGTTAGCTGCTGGCATTTAAAAAATGGACAACGCTGCTCAGTGAAGAGACATGGAGTAGGAATGACAGTCACTGTGAGGTCATAGCTAGTGTCTAACAGCCATTAATCGGCCTTGTTTTGATTGTTCAGTGGAGAGAAATTAAAGTGTGGAAAGTTTTGTGTAAGTAGAGTTGGGCTTGTAGAGTATGGTAGAGTTGGGCTTGGGATGAGTAGAGTTGGGGCTTGGGTAGACTGGGTAGAGTAGAGTTGGGCTTGGGTAGTGTAGAGTTGGGCTGGTAGAGTAAGAGGTGGGTTGGTAGAGTTGTGGTTTCTTGGTAGAGTAGAGTAGAGGTGGGCTTGGGTAGACTTGGGTAGAGTAGAGTTTGGGCTTTGTTAGACTTGGGTAGAGTGAGTTGGCTTGGGGAAGAGTAGAGTTGGGCTTGGGTAGACTTGGGTAGAGTGATAGTTGGGCTTTGGGTATAGTAGAGTAGAGGTTGGCTTTGGAGATACTTGGTAGAGTAGAGTGGGCTTGGGTAGACTTGGTAGAGATAGAGTTGGGCTGGGTAGAGTAGATTGGCTGTGGTAGACTGGGTAGAGTAGATTGGGCCTTGGGTAGAGTAGCGTAAGAATGAGAATCTGAAAAGGAAATTGAAAAGGTTGAGAAGAAGTTGATAGATAGAAACAATGTTTTAGCATAAGGCTAAGGTGGAAATTACCCAGAATCCTCCATTCCTTATTATCACATCATAGACATTGTAATGTCTGGAAATCTAGATACGGAAAACTAATGCAGGAAAAGGGAAACCTGGGAACATTGTGGTGCTGGGCATGTTATATGTACATGGAATTGCAATGAACCTACTAGTACAATGTATTGACCTATAGGAAAGTTGCATATTGACCTAGAAAAGAGTTCCAAATTATATATTAGTCCAGTTGTGTCCACCAGTTACACCAACAGGAACAAAATGGCTCCAGTTCCCCACTGAAAATTGGGTTCAGTTACAAACCACAGGAACAAAATGGCTCCATGTTCCGCCAACTGAAAATATGTGTTCCTATCAACCCAACAGGCACAATGGCTCCAGTTCCGCCAACAGGAAAATATGGTTCGTTTTACACCACCAGGACAAATGGCTCCAGTTTCCGCCAACAGGAAAATATGGTTCAGTTCCCCACAGGAAAAATGGCTGCCATTTCCGCCAACCTGGAAATAGGGTGTCAGTTACACCACCAGGACCAGGCTCCAGTTCCACCAACATAAATATGGGTTCGTTACACCAACAGGACAAATGGCTCCAGTTCCAACCACTGGAAATATGGGTTCAGTGTACAAGCCAACAGGACAAAAGGCTCCAGTTCCGCCACCTTGAAATATGGGTTCAGTACACCAACATGGACAAAATGGGCCTCCAGTTCCACCACAGGAAATATGGTTCAGTTTCACCAACAGCAAAGGCTCCAGTTCCACCAACTGGAAAATATGGTTTCAGTTACACAACAGGACACAATGGCTCCGAGTTTCCACACACAGGAAATATGTGGTTCAGTTTACACACCAACAGGACAAAATGGCTCCAGTTCCCACCTGGAAATATGGGTTTCAGTACACCAACAGGACCAACAATGGCTCCCAGTTCCACCACAGGAAAGATAGGGTTCAGTTACACCACAGGACAAAATGCTCCAGTTCCCACCAACTGGAAAATATGGTTTCGTTACAACACCGAACAGGACAAAATGGCTGCCTCTTCCGCAACAGCAAATCTGGGCTCGTTACCCAACGGACAAACTGGCTCCTCTTTCCGCCTACAGAACCAATGGGCTCCAGTTTTCGCCTTCCAAGACCAAAATGGCTCCAGTTGTCCGCCTACAGGATAAATGGCTCTGTGTTGCTATTACTGTCTCCAGAGGCTGCATGGGTTTCTTCATTTGTAACCTGTCAGCCTAGATTAAGGGGAAAAGTGTCAGTTTACTGTTTTTGTACCCACATGATCCTATGGTTCTTTCTTAAATTGATCTTTAAGGAATCTGTACTATTACCCTTTATTGATCTTAACCAACAACCACCATAAAGCCACACGGTAATGTTCAACACACCCTGTGGCTACGACTGTGGCCAACTGAGCGGGCTGCCTATAAATGGTGGAGAGAGAAATGTCTGTTTGGGTGTCAGCTTCTTACTGTATGGTGTATTCCTCTATCTTCCCCCTCTAGCTTACTAAGGGTCTCGCTGCATATCTCCTGCTCTCCGCACTGCACCACATCACTGCCTGTGCATTACTGAGCAATCCTTAAGGAATGTGTGCAGTAACATTGTACAGTTTTGGTAGGGGATGTCCTCTGCCCTGGTCTTTGTCAACCTCAGTCGAACCTGGGAATCTGACGACAACTCCAAACACACCTGCCTTTAGGGTAACCTCCACCGATTGCACACAGCCTCTTGCTCCTGTGCAATCCCTGTGCATGTGGGTCTTCAAGCTAGGCTGTAGAAAATTGGCTGCAAGAGAAAAGGGAAATAAAATGATGACACAATTCACACTCCAGCCACTGGGAAGTATTCCCAAGAATATACATAGAAAAACCACAGGGTGGAAAGCCCAACAATGGCCTAATGTGTACACGATCTGTTATAGTGGTGGGATGCATGTGTGTACACAGATCTGTTTAGTGTGGGACTGCAGTGTGTACACAGATCTATTATTGGTTTGGGATGCTGTGGTGTACACATTCTGTGTTATTATGTGGGATTGCGTGTGGTACAACCAGATCTGTTATTAGTGTGGGATGCAGTGTGTACACAGATCTGTTATTTATGTTTGGGAGCAGTGTGTACACAGATCGTTATTAAGTTTTGGGATGCATTGTGTCCACAATCTGTTATTAGTGTCGGATGCCGATTGTGTACACAGATCTGTTATTAGTGTGGGATGCAGGTGTGACACAGATCTGTTTTGTGTGGATGCAGTGTTTACACAGATCTGTTATTGGTTTGGGATGCAGTGTGTACACAGATCTGTTATTAGTGTGGATCAGTGTTACACAGATCTGTTATTAGTTGGTATGCAGTGTTACACACTCTGTTATTGGTTGGGATCTAGTGTGTACACCAGCATCTGTTATTATGTGTGGGCATGCAGTGTGTACACAGATCTGTTATTAGTGGGATGCTGTGTCCACCAGATCTGTTTATAGTTTGGGATGTCAGTTGTCACAGATCTGTTATTAGTGTGGGATGCAGTGTGTACACAGATCTGTTATTAGTGTGGATGCATGTGTGTACAAGATCTTGTTATTAGTGTGGGATGCAGTGTGTACACAGATACGTATTATGTTTGGGATGCAGTGTGTTACACCGATCGTTATTAGTGGGATGCAGTGTGTACACAGGATCGTTATTATGTGGGCTGCGGGTGTACAGACATCTGTTATTGGTTTGGGGAGTGCGTGTGTACCACAGATCTGTTAGTCAGTGTGGGATTCAGTGTGTCACAGATCTGTTATTAGTGGTGGGATGCAGTGTGTACACATGATCGTTTATTAGTGTGGGATGGCAGTGTGTACACAGATCTTTATTGTGGTGGGATCAGTGTGTACACAGATCTGGTTAGTTGGGTTTGGGATGGCACTGTGTTGTAACCAGATCTGTTTCATTAGTGGGGATTCAGTGTGTCACAGATCTTTTATTAGTGTGGGAATGCAGTTGTGTACACAGCATCTGTTATTGTTTGGATGGCAGTTGTGGTCACCACATCTGTTATTAGTGTGGGATGCATGTGTAACCACAGATCTGTTATTGTGGTGGTGACCATTTGTTAGGGATGCGAGTGTGTCACAGATCTGTTTATTCGTGTGGGATGCAGTTTACAGTGTAAGTGGGTTCAGGTATCACACTCGTTATTGGTTTTGGGGATGCAGTGTGTCACCGATCTGTTATTGAGTGTGGATGCAGTGTTCCACGATCTGTTATTATGTGTGGGATGCAGTTTTAACACCCCTCTGTTATTAGGTTTGGGATCCGTGTGTACACGAGTCTGTATTATGTGGGATGCCGTTGTACACAGATCTGTTATTAGTGTGGATGCGTGTGTACACAGATCTGTTATTAGTGTGGGAATGCAGTGTTTACCACGTATAGTGGATCATGTGTACGATTGATTGTTGTGGGATCAGTGTGTACCAGATCTTTCATTAGTGGTGGGATGCAGTGTGTACACAGATCTTTTTAGTTGGATGCTTGGGTACAGATCTGTATTTGTCCAGTGTGTACAACAGATTCTGTTATTAGTGTTGGGATGTGCAGTGTGACACAGATCGTGTTATTTTATATGTATTACGGGTTGTACGTCTGTGTGGTCAGTGTGGTACCAGATCTGTTTATTATTGGTGGAATGCAGTGTGTACACAGATCTTTATTATTGTGGGATGCAGTTGTACACCACAGATCTGTTATTAGTGTGGGATGCAGGTGTACATTGTTTGGTTTTGGACAGTGCACAGAATGTGTTATTAGTGTGGGAGCATTTGTACACACCAATGTTTTGAAGTGTGGGATGCATGGTGTACACAATGCTGTTATTAGGTTTGGGATGCAGTGGTGTACACAGTGTGTTATAGTGTGGGTGCAAGTGTTGTACACCGATCTGTTATTGGTTTTTGGGATCTGTGTGTACACAATCTGTTATTAGTGTTGGTGCCGTGTGTACACAGATTCTGTTTTAGTGTGGGATGCAGTGGGTACCAGATCTGTTTTACGTAGTGTGGGATCAGTGTGTAACAGATCTGTTATTAGTGTTGGGAGTGTTCAAGATTGTTGGTGTCTCACATCTGTCTAGTGGATCTGTGTAACAGATGTTATTGTTTTGGGATGCAGTGGTTGTACACAGATCTTTTATTAGTGTTGGATGGCAGTGTGTACACAGATCTGTTATTAGTTTGGGATGCCGTGTGACACACATCTGTTATGGTTTGGGAATTCAGTGTGTACACAGATTCTGTTATTAGTGTGGGAGCAGTGTGTACACAATCTTTTATTAGTGTGGGATGCAGTGTGTACACAGATCTGGTTATTAGTTGGGATGCGGTGTCACACAGATCTGTTATTGTGGGTGGGATGCCATTGTGTACACAGATCTGTTATTGTTTTGGATGCAGTTTTATTGGTGTACACAGATCTGTTTATTAGTGTGGGATGGCGTGTGTAGCACAGATCTTATATAGTGTGGGATGCAGTGTGTACACACACTCTGTTATTGGTTTGGGATGCAGGTTGTACACCACTCTGTTTATTAGTGGTAGCAGGTGTACACATATCTTAGTATTGGTTTGGGATGCAGTGTGTACACAGATCTGTTATTAGTGTGGGATGCAGTGTGTACCACGATCTGTTTATTAGTGTGGGATGCATTGTGTACACAGATCTTTATTATGTGGGATGGCAGTTTGTACACAAATATCTGTTATTAGTTGGGATGCGTGTGTACATCAGATCTGTTATAAGTGTGGGATGCATGTTGTACACAGATCTGTTTATAGTGTGGGAATGCAGTGTGTAATACAGATCTGTTATTATGTGTGGGATGCGGTGTACACAGCATCTGTTATTAGTGTGGATGTCAGTTGTACACAAGATCGTGTTTATAGTGTGGGATGCAGTGTGTCACACAGTCTGTTATTAGTGTGGATGCAGTTGGTACACAGATCGTTATTAGTGTGGGATGCACGTGTGTACACAGATCTGTTTTAGTGTGGGATGCAGTGTGTACAGTTTAGAGGTCAGTGGATCATGTTATTAGTGTGGGATCGGTTCAGAATCGTTTGTGGATCAGTGACAGATCTGTTATTATTTGGGGGATGCGTGTGTACACAGATCTGTTAGTATGGTGGGATGCAGTGTGTACACAGAATCTGTTATTGAAGTGTGTGGATGCAGTTTGTCACAGATCTTGTATTAGTGTGGGATGCAGTGTGTACACAGATCTGTTTATTAAGGTGGGATCAGTGTGACACAGATATTTATTTAGTGTGGGATGCAGTGTTCACAGTCGGATTAGTGGGATCTGTTACATACATAGTGTGGGATGCAGTGTGTATCCAGATCTGTTATTAGTGTGGGATGCAGTGGTGTACAAGATCTTTATTAGTGTGGGATGCAGTGTGTACACATCTGTTTATTATTGATGGGTAGTGTTGGATCGTGTGTGGGATGCAGTGTGTACACAGATCCTGTTATTAGTGTGGATGGCAGTGTGTACACAGATCGTTAGGGGTCTGTTACGTCTAAGTGTGGGATGCAGTGTGTACACAGATCTGTTATTAGTGGTGGGATGCATTGTGTACGTTTAATTCGTTGGACAGGTTCCAGTCTGTTATTAGTGTGGTAGCAGTGGGACACAGTGTTATGTGGGATGCTGTGCAGATCTGTTCATTAGTTGGGGATGCAGTGTGTACACAGATCTGTTATTAGTGTGGGAGCAGTGTGTATCCAGATCTGTTTATTAAGTGTGGGATGGCAGTGTGGGTAACAGATCCTGTTATTAGTGTGGGCGTGTACCTCTGTTGTGCAGTGTCAAGCTGTTATGAGGCAGTGTAGCTTTCATTAGTGTGGGATCATGTGACATTGTATATGATCTGCTTTCCACTTATTAGTGTGGGATGGGCAGTGTGTACACAGATCTTTTAGTGTGGGATGCCAGTGGTGTAAAATACACAGACTCTGTTATTAGGTGGGATGCAGTGTGTATACACGATCTGTTATTAGTGTGGGATGCATTGTTGTATACAATCTGTTGTTAGTGTGGGATGCATGTGTACCGATCTGTATTAGTGTGGGTGTCAGTGTGTAGACATATTTTATTAGTGTGGGATGCAGTGGTGGTACACCAGTCTGGTTTATTAGTGTGGGATGCAGTGTGGTACACAGATCTGATTATTTAGTGGTGGGAATCAGTGTGGTACACAGATCCTGTTATTAGTGTGGGATGCAGTGGTAACAGATCTGTTCTTAGTGTGGGAATCAGTGTGTCACACAGATCTGTTATTAGTGTGGATGCAGTGTGTACACAGTATTGGGCTGCATGTAAAATCTTATGTGTGGGATGCAGTGTGTACCAAATCTTTATTAGTGATTGGGCTGTGCAGTCCGTGTTGAGCACTGCGACGATACTTCGTTTTTATCCTCAATGCGTGGTCGACTGCCATGTGTGTACACAGATTCTGGTTATTAGTTTGGGGATGGGATCAGATGTTTTGGATGAGGTCAAGATCTGTTATTAGTTGGGCTTCGATGCGTGTATACACAGATCTTTTTCGTGTGGTTGGATGCAGTGGTGTACACAGATCTGTTATTGTGTTTGGGAATGGCAGTGTGTCACACGATCTGTTAAGTTAGTGTGGGGGACAGTGTGTACACAGACGTTATTTATGTGGGGACAGTGTGTAACAGATCTGTTTTATTGTTGGGATGCCAGTGTGTACACAGATCTGTTTATTTAGGTGTGGGATGCAGTGTTACACATATCGTTTTTTTGTTGGTGATGCAGTGTTACAACAGAATCTGTTATTTTGGGATGCATTGTAACACGATCTGTTATTAGTGTGGGATGCATGTGTACCATACAGGGAGTGACCGTCGTTTATTGGTTTGGGATGCAGTGTTGGAACACAGATCTGTTATAATGTGGGAATGCAGTAGTGTACACAGTTCTGTTATTAGTGGTGGGATGCAGTTGTAACACAGACTGGTTATTAGTGTGGGATGACATTGGTAGTACACAGATCTGTTATTTGGTTTGGGATGCAGTGTGTACACATATCTGTTATTGATTGGGATGCTGTGTACACAGATTGTTATAAGTGTGGGATGCAGTTGTACAACATATCTTGTTTATTGTGTGGGATGCGGTGTGTACACAGATCTTTGTTATAGTTGTGGGATGCAGTGTGATACACAGATCTGTTTTTGTTGGTTGGTGATAACAGTCTATGTTGTGAGGTTACACACATGTAATCTAGTTGTTGATTTGGTAAAGATCGTTAGTGGGGTGCAGTGTGTACACAGATCTGTTATAGTGTGGGATGCAGTGTGTACACAGATTGTTATTATGTGGGATGCAGTGTGTAACAGATTGTCTTTATAGTGGTGGGATGCATGGATACACAGATCTGTTTATAGTAGTGGGATGCAAGTGTGTACACAGTCTTGTGTTATTGTGTGGGATGTCGTTGGTACACCCAGTCTGTTTTAGTGTGGGTGCCGTGTGGTCAAACAGATCTGTTATAAGTTTGGGATGCGTGTGTACCATGATCTGTTATATTGTGGGGATGCGTGTGGTACACTGATCTGTTATTAGTGTGGGGTCAGTGGTGTCCAGATTGTTAATACTGTGGGATGCAGTGTGTACACAGTCTTTTATAGTGTGGATGCAGTGTGTACACAGATCTGTTATTAGTGTGGGATGTCGTTGTTACACAATCTGTTATTAGTGTGGGATGCCGTGTGGACCCTCTCTGTTATAGTGTGGGATGCAGTGTGTACACAGATCTGTTATTAGTGTGGGATGGCAGTGTGGACACAGATCTGTTTCTAGTTTTGCAGGTGGCAGTGTTACACAGATCTGTTATAACTGTGGGATGCAGTGTGTACACAGATCTGTTATAGTGTGGGATGCGTGTATACACAGATCTGTTATTAGTGTGGGATGCAGTGTGTACACATACATCTGTTATTGGTTTTGGGATGTAGTTGGGGTTGTCCACAGATCTGTTATTAGTGTGGGATTCAGTGGTGTACCAGATCTGTATTGGCGTGGGATGCAGATGTTGTACACAGATCTGTTATTAGTGTGTGGGATGCCAGTGTGACACAGATCCGTTATTGGTTGGATGCAGTGTGTACACAGATCTGTTATTTAGTGTGGGATGCAGTGTGTACACAGATTTGTTATAGTGTGGGATGCACTGTTGTACACAGATCTGTTCTTAGTGTGGGATGCCGTGTGTATACACAGATCTGTTATAAGTGTGGCTGCAGTGTTACACAGATCTGTTATAATTGTGGGATGGCAGTGTGTCCACATATCTGTTTTATTGTGGGATGCAGTTGTTAACAGATCTGTTATAGTGGGGGATGCAGTGTGTACACAGATCTATTAATAGTGTGGGGATGTCAGTGTGTACACAGATCTGTTATAACGTGTAGGATGCAGTGGTGTACACAGATCTGTTTATTATTGTGTGATGCAGTTTTTCCACAGAATCTGTTATTAGTTGTGGGATGGCAGTGTGTAACATAAGCTGTTATTAGTGTGGGATGCAGTATGTACATAGATCTGTTATTAGTGTTGGATGCAGTTTGTACACAGATCTGTTTATTAGTGTGGGATGCAGTGTGTAGCACAGACTGTTATTAGTGTGGGATGCAGTGTGTACACAGATTTGTTTATTAGTGTGGGATGGCAGTGTGTACACAGATCTGTTATTATGGGATGCAGTGTGTACACGACTGTTATTGGTTTGGGATTCAGTGTGTACACAGATCTGTTATTAGGTGGGATGCCGTGGTGTACACAGATCTGTTTATAAGTGTGGGATCAGTGTGTACACAGATCTGTTATAAGTGTGGGATGCAGGTGTACAAGACTGTTTATTATGTGGGTGCAGGTGTAACACAGATCTGTTATTAGTGTGGGTGCAGTGTGTACACAGATCTATTATTAGTGTGGGATGCAGTGTGTACACAGATCTGTTATAAGTGTGGGAATGCAGTGGTGTACCCAGATTCTGTTATTAGTGTGTGGATGCAGTGTGTACACAGATCTGTTATCTAGTGTGGGATGAGTTGTACACAGATCTGTTTTATTAAGTGTGGGATGTCAGTGTGTACAACAGATCGAGATTGTGTGGGATGCAGTGTGTAGACAGATCTTTCTTATGTGGATGCAGCGTGTACACAGATCTGTTTATTAGTGTGGATGCCAGTGTGTACCAGATCTGTTATTGTTTGGGATCAGTGTGTACACGAGATCTGTTATTAAGTGTGGGATGCAGTGTGACACAGATCTGTTAAATTGGTTTGGGATGCAGTGTGTACCGACAGATCTGTTATTAGTATGGGATCGTGTGTACACAATCTGTTATTGGTTTGGGATGCAGTGTGTTACACAGATCTGTTATTAGTGTGGGATGCAGTGTTACACAGATCCTGTTATTAGTGTGGGATTGCAGTGACACAGATCTGTTATGGTTTGGGATGCAGTGTTACACAGATCTGTTTTAGTGTTGGATGCAGTGTGTACACAGATCTGTTATTAGTGTGGGATGCAGTGTGTAACAGATCTGTTATTGTTTGGGGATGCAGTGTGTACACAGATCTGTTTTTGGTTGGGATGCATGGTGTACCAGATCTGTTATTGGTTTGGGGATGCGTTGTACCAGATCTGTTATATTGTGGGATTCAGTGTGTACCCCGATCTGTCTATTTAGTGTGGGATGCAGTGTGTATACCGAATTCTGTTATTGGTTTTGGATGCAGTGTGTACACAGATCTGTTATTAGTGTGGGATGCAGTGTTACACAGATCTGTTATTGATGTGGGATGCAGTGTGTATACAGATCTGTTATTAGTTGGGATCAGTGTGTACACAGATCTTTTATTAGTGTGGGATTCATTTTGTACAAGATCTGTTATTAGTGTGGGATGCAGTGTGTACACAGATCGTTATTATTTGGATTGGTTAGTAAGGGTTGGGATCTAATTGCTGGTTCTCACCCGACTGTTAAAGTTGGTTTGGGGTTTTTTAGTGGTGTGTTTACTCTCCATTGATTAGCAAGGAACAGTAAACGCATATTGTCTCCCCCTCATCTGTGGGAGTGACATGGCAGGGACAGGCTGACATTGTGGTGGAACAGGTACGTCCGACTCCAGTATCGGGGGTTCTGTAACCTGAACATCTCTGTATTATCTGAAATGTGAACACGACTGTCTCGAGGAACCTTTCCCTTCTTACTGAAATAAGAGGCGCAGGGCTTCCAGTCCGGAGTCCTGGCGTGGGAAACCACATGGCAGCCACAACACTCTCCACCCACCTGGGATGAAATCGTGAGACATCATACAGACCTGGGGAAAAACCACGAGAAACAATCAACTAACACAACTTGCAGCAACACAAATTGGTGTTTTTCTAGTGTGGTGTGAGAATTACGGTATTAATACATATACTGTAGTTCTGGTTGGTACGGGGATACTAAATAATAATTGCGAATTACTGGTAGTAATACATATCTGTAGTTTCTGGTTGGTACGTGGATACTATATAATATTGAGAATTACTGGGTATAATACATATACTGTAGTTCTGGTTGATACGGGGATCTATATAATATTGAGAATTATGGGTATTAATACATGTACTGAGTTCTGGTTTGTACAGGGATCTATATAA
This sequence comes from Hymenochirus boettgeri, assembly GCA_019447015.1. Lineage (NCBI taxonomy): Eukaryota > Metazoa > Chordata > Amphibia > Anura > Pipidae > Hymenochirus > Hymenochirus boettgeri. Next base: position 157,056 of record JAACNH010000077.1, read on the forward strand.
TATTGAGAATTACTGGTATTAATACATTAAATGGTATCTGGTTGGTACGGGGATACTAGATAATATTGAGAATTACGGGTAGAATACATATACTTTAGTTCTGGTTGGTACGGGGATACTATATACTATTGAGATTTATTACTGGTATTAATACATATACTGTAGCTTTTCTGGTTGGTACGGGGATACTATATAGATATTAGAATTAACGGGTAAATACATATACTGTAGTTCTTGTTGGTACAGGGAACTATATAATTTGAAGAATTAACTGGTATTTTAAAAAATTACAAAATATACTTGGTAGTTCTGGTTGGTACGGATACTATAATAATCTTGAGATTACTGGTATTAATACATTACTGTAGTTCTGGTTTGGTACGGAAGATACATATAATTATTGAGAATTACTGTCGTAAATACAATATACTTTAGTTCTGGTTGGTACTCGGATACTATATAATATTGAGAATTTCTGGGTATTTAATTCATATACTGTAGTTCTGGTTGGTACATTGATACTATATAAATAGTGAGAATTACTGGTATTAATACCTATATGTAGTTCTCTGGTTGGTAACATTGATACTATTAATATTAGAATAACGGCTATTAATACGTATACTGTATTCTGGTTGGTACGGGGATCTATATAACATTGAGAATTACGGGTAGTAAGACATATACTGTACGTTCTGGTTGGTACTGGGATCGACTTATATATCTTGAGAATTACTGGTATTAATACATATACTGTAGTTCTGGTTGGTACAGAAAAAGCGGGATACTATATAATATTGAGAATTACTGGTATTAATATTACTTTAGTTTCTGGTTGGTACTGATACTATATAATATTTTTGAGAATTACTGTATTATACATATACTGTAGTTCTGGTTGGTACAGGATACTATAATATATTGAGAATTCTGTATTAATACATATACTGAGTTTCTGGTTGGTACAGGGATACTATATAATATTGATAAAACTTACTGGTATTACTACATATACTTAGTTATGGTTGGTACCACAGGGATACTATATAATATTTAGAATTACTGGTATTAAATACATATACTGTATTCTGGTTTGGTACAAGAGGGATACTATATATATTGAGAATTACTTGGTATTCATAATATACTGTAAGTTATGGTTGGTACAGGGTACTATATAATATGGAGAATTACTAGTATAATACATATTGTAGTTCTGGTTGGTACGGGTACTATATAATATTGAGAATTACTGGGAATTAATACATATACTGTAGTCTGGTTGGTAATCAAAGGGATTTATATAATATTGAGAATACAGATATTAATACATATACTGTAGTTCTGGTTGGTACGGGGATACTATATAATATTGAGAATTACTGATATTACCTTTGTCCAGTTAGTACATTCTAGGCTGGAGATATCTCGGTCCAGTTAGGACATTCTAGACTGGAGTTATCTCTGTCCAGTTAGAACATTCTAGGCTGGAGTTATATCTGTCCAGTTAGTACATTCTAGACTGACGTATCTCTGCCCAGTTAGTACATTCTTAACTGAAGTTATCTCGCCCATTTAGTACATTCTAGACTGAGTTATCTCTGGCCCAGTTAGTACATTCTAGACTGAAGTTAGCTCTGTCCAGTGAACATTCTAGGCTGGAGTTATATCTGTCCAGTTGTAGCATTCTAGACTGGAATTATCTCTTCTCCCAGTTAGACATTCGAGGTCTAGGCGGAGTATCTCTGTCAGTTAAGTACATTCTAGACTGGGTTATCCTCTGCCCAGTTAGTACCTTCTAGGCTGGAGTTCTCTGCCCAGATTAGTACATCTAGGCTGGAGTTATCTCTGGCCAGTTAGTCCTTCTAGGCTGGAGTATCTCTGTCCAGGTTAGAACATTCTAGACTGGAGTTAATCTCTGCCCAGTAGTACATTCTCAGACTGGAGTTATCTCTGTCCGTTAGGACATTCTCGGCTGGAGTATCTCTGCCCAGTTAGTACATTCCAGACTGGGGTTACCTTTGGTCCAGTTAGTACATTCTAGCACTGAGTTATCTCTGTCAGAACATTCAGACTGGAGTTATCTCTGTCCAGTTAGCATTCTAGACTGAGTTAACTCTGCCGCAGTTAGGACATTCTAGACTGGAGTGATCTCTGCCCAGTTAGGACATTCTAGACTGGAGTTTGCTCTGCCCAGTTAGGACATTCTAGACTGGAGTTATCTCTTGCCCAGTTATTACATTCCACTGGGGTTACCTTTGTCCAGTCGTCCATTCCTAGACTGGAGTTATCTCTGTCCAGACTTCCATACTGGAGTTATCTCGTCGCAGTAGTACATTCTAGGCTGAGTTTCTCTGTCCGTTTAGAACTTCAGACTGGAGTTATCTCTGTCCAGTTAGACATTCTAGGACTGGAGTTATCTGGTCCAGTTAGGAACATCTAGACTGGAGTTATCTCTGCCCAGTTAGGACATTCTAGACTGGACTTATCTCTGCCCAGTTAGTACATTGTAGACTGGAGTTATCTCTGCCGAGTTATTACATTCCAGACTGGGGTTACCTTTGTCCAGTTATTACATTCTAGACTGGAGTTATCTCTGCCCAGTTAGTACATTCTAGACTGGAGTTATCTCTGCCCAGTTAGTACATTCCAGACTGGAGTTATCTCTGTCGCATTAGAACATTCTAGTTGAGTTATATCTGTCCATTAGTACATTCCGACTGGAGGTATCTCTGCCCAGTGTACATTCTAGACTGAGTTATCTCTTCCAGTTAGTACATTCTAGACTGGAGTTATCCTCTGCCCAGTTTAGTACATTCTAGCCTGGAGTTATCCCTTCCGTTAGTACTATTCTAGGCTGGATTTATCTCTGCCCAGTTAGAGGACATTCTAGACTGGAGTTATCTCGGCCCAGTTAGACATTCTAGAACTGGGTTTATCTCTGCCCGTTATTACTTTCCAACTGGGAGTTATCGCTGTCATTTTAGGGACATTCTAGACTGGCGCTCTCTCTCTCGCCCATTTAGTACATTCTAGACTGGAGTTATCTCTGCCCAGTATTACATTTCCAACTGGGTTTATCTCTGTCCGTTAGGACATTCCTAGACTGGAGTTATCTCTGCCCAGTTATTACAATTCCAGACTGGAGTTTATCTCTGCCCAGTTAGGGCATTCCACTGGAGTTTATCTCTGTCCAGTTAGTACAATTCTAGGCGGAGTTATCTCTGCCAGTTATTACATTCCAGACTGGAGTTATCTTCTGTCCAGTTAGACATTCTAGAACTTGAGTTATCTCTGCCAGTTAGGAACATTCTAGACTGGAGTTATCTCTGTCCAGTTAGGACATTCTAGACTTGGAGTTATCTCTTCCCCAGTTTAGTACATTCCAGACTGGAATTATCTCTGCCCAGTTAAGTACATTCAGACTGGAGTTACTCTGTCCAGTTCTTTACATTCAGACTGGAGTTATCTCTGTCCAGTATGACATTCTAGACTGGGAGTTATCTCTGCCAGTTATTACATTCCAGACTGAGTTATCTTCGTCAATTAGGACTTCTAACGGATTATCTCTGGCCCAGTTATTACATTCCAGACTGGAGTTATCTCTGCCCAGTTAGGGCATTTCCAGACTGGAGTTATCTCTGTCCAGTTAGACATTCTAGGCTGGAGTTATCTCGCCCATTTTTACATTCCAGACTGAGTTACTCTCTGTCCAGTTAGGACTTCTAGACTGCGACTGGAGTTTCTCTTCCTCGTTATTAACATTTCCAGACTGGAGTTTATCTCTGTCGCATTTAGGACCTTCTAGACTGAGTTATCTCTCCCAGTAGGACTTCTAGACGGGAGTTATCTCTGTCCAGTTGACATTCTAGCTGGGAGTTATCCTCTGCCAGTTAGTACATCTCACTACTGTAATTATCTCTGCCAGTTAGGTGCCTCCAGACTGGAGTTATCTCTGTGCAGTTAGTTACATTCGACTGGATTATCTCTGTCCAAGGACATTCTAGACTGGAGTTTCTCTGCCAGGTTAGGACATTCTAGACGGAGTTGATATCTCTGTCCAGTTAGTCATTCTAGACTGAAGTTATCCTCTGCCGCAGTTATCGCATTCCATACTGAGTTATCTCTCTCTGCCCAGTTAGGACATCTGACTGGAATTAATCTCTGCCCGTTAGGGCATTTCAGACGGAGTTATCTCTGGTCCGTTAGTACATTCCTAGGCTGGAGTTATCTCTTCCCAGTTATTACATCAGACTGGATTTATCTCTGCCCAGTTAGGACATTCCAGACTGGAGTTCTCTCTGGCCCAGTTAGGACATTCCATACTGGAAGTTATCTCGCCCCAGTTAGGGCATCCAGACTGGAGTTATCTCTTGCCCCAGTTAGTGCATTCCAGACTGATTATCTCTGCCGCAGTTAGGGCATTCCAGACTGGGTTATCTCTGTCCATTTAGTACATTCAGATATCCTATGTTCTGTTCGGGGGGGGGGGGGGGATACATATAAACATATCAACTATGTTCTGTTCGCTACATATACAAACTATCACTATGTTCTGTTCGCTACATATTAAACATTCACTATGTTCGTTCGACTACATATAAAACATATCACTATGTTCTGTTCGCTACATATAAACATTACATGTCTGTTCGCACATATAAACATATCACTATGTTCATTCGCTAATAAAACATATCACTTTGTTTATTCCTACATATAAACATATCACTATGTTCTATCGCGTACATATAAAATATCACTATGTTCTATTCGCTACATATAAACATATCCAATAGTTCTATTCAGCTACATATAAACTATCACTATGTTCTATTCGCGACATATAAACATATCACTATGTCTATTCGCTACATATAAACATATCCACTGTTCTTTAGCTAAATAGTTAAACATATCACTATGTTCTATTCGCTACATATAAACATATCACTATGTTCTGTTCGCTACATATAAACATATCACTATGTTCTGTTCGCTACATATAAACATATCACTATGTTCTGTTCGCTACATATAAACATATTCACTATGTTCTATACTTAAACTCATATAAGTTTACTTTGCCGGAGAACGACGGAAAGTTGGAAAAAAACCTGAAGAGCGCGATCTAAAGTCCAGACAGTGTTTGCAGGATGTAAACTGACGATGGCACTCTATCCATATCGGGAAAGGAAAGTATCGATTTATAATCCTTGATTTGAATGTGAGTTTTCACAAAAATTTTATAATTAAAATGTTTAATGTTGCATTTGCTACTAATGTAACTCATTAGAAGTACTAAATCCTGTAGAAAAACACTCTTCTTTGGACACACAGATATGCAGATAATGCAATGTGGTTAAGATGAAAGGCATTGAAATAGGGACTCCAGAACAGCACAGGGAAAAAAAGGACATGTTCCAAGCACAATGTTATGGCTTAAAGGAGAACTAAACCAACATTGTTACATGCCAGAATCTGAAACATCTCCCCTCTAAAAACACCAATAAACTGTAAAATAAGCATTACAGTAAAAAAAAATGTTATCAAGGGATGAAGAATATTTGTTGTATCAATTAGATTCAACTGGACTTGAAGTTTAGTTCTTGAAGACGTTTCGCTAGTTCATCCGAGGGATCTCTCAATCAGAATGACTTGTTAAAGAAATCGTGGCAATTATGTTCCTGGAAAACCCAATTAGCATACACAGCCAGGGGTTAAGGGTTGATTGGATAGTGGCTAAGAGGTGTTATGAGGAACGCGCTTATAGAGAAGGTGTTTAACACAGCATTGTAATGGCAGACGTGGGTCGAAACCCCCCCACTCTATTTAGGATTGGTTCTTTTTTTCACATAAAATGGCATCCTTAACACCTCTCTTGAACCAGTCACAAATTTCAATTATTTATTTGTGATGGGCTGGCATGCCAACGTTTTGGATCTCCCCCTTTCCTAGGTGCCAAATTACAACTCACAGTAGCAGAATATATACAAGTGATCCATCCCCATTTGGGGTGTGATTAAAACAAAGTAGTGCTATGTAAACATTTACAATGTGTATTTCTTAGTCTTTATACAAAATCACTTCTAATAAAAGCTTCTTTAAAATTTCTGTGCTTCCAATACATCTTTATAAAATACAATACACACTAAGGACTAAACATATAGTATGTGTATGTACAGTGACTGGCCACGTCCCTGATCTCAGTCACAGTGCTCCCATTCGGTCCTGTAAAAGGATTGGCTAGAGACCACTAGTGGGTGGTACATCTGTTACAACTGTAAAAAGTTCCTGCATTATCTAGTACTGAGCATGTGTAAAGAACATAATGGTCCAGTGATATATTCTACATACTGTAGTTCTGGTGGTACGGGGATACTATATAATATTGAGAATTACTGTATTAATACATTACTGTAGTTCTGGTTGGTACGGATTACTATGATAATATTGGAATTACTGGTATTAATACATATACTGTAGTTCTGGTGTACAGGGGATACTATATAATATTGAGAATTACTGGTATTAATACATACTTAGTTCTGGTTGTACAGGGATACTATAATAATATTAGAATTACGGTAGTAATACATATACTGTAGTTCTGGTTGGTACGGGATACTATATATAATATGAGAATTATGGTATTAATACATATACTGTAGTTTGGTTGGTACGGGATTACTATGAACTATTGAGAATTTACTGGTATTAATAATATACTGTAGTTCTGGTTGGTACAGGATACTATATAATGAAATTACTGGTATTAATACATATACTGTAGTTCTTGGTTGGTACAGGGATACTATATAATTTGAGAATTACTGAGTATAATCATACTGTAAGTTCTGGTTGGACGGGATACTATATAAGATTGAGAATTAACTGGTATTAATCAATATACTGTAGTCTTGTTGGTACGAGATACTATATAATATTGAGAATTACTGGTTAAATACATATACTGTATTCTGGTGGTACGAGATACTATATAATAATTGAGAATTACTGTATTATACATATACTAGTTCTGGTTGGTACAGGATACTATATAATATTGAGAATTACTGGTAAATAAGAACATATACTGTAGTTCTGGTTGGTACAGGGATACAAACATATTGAGAATTACGGGTATTAATAAGTATACTGTAGTTTCTGGTGTGGTACAGGGGATACTATATAATATTGAGAATTACTGGTATTAATACATATACTGTAGTTCTGGTGTGTACACGGATACATATATATGGAGAATACTGGTATTAATACATATACTGTAGTTCTGGTTGGTACGGGGATAACATATAAACATTGAGAATTACTGGTATTAATATGATACGTAGTCTGGTTGGTACAGGGATACTATATAATATTGAGAATTACTGGATAATACATATACTGTAGTTCTGGTTGGTACAGGGATACATATAATATTGAGAATTACTGTATTAATAACATACTGTAGTTATGGTTGGTACAGGGATACTAATAATATTGAGAATTACTGGTATTAATAGCATATAACTGTTAGTTTGGTGGTAGTGGGGGGGGTATACTATTTGCTAATATTGGTAGTTGACTTTTGTTTTGATATTTCAATACTTAGTTATGGTTGGTACAGGAAAAATAGAAAACTATATAATACCCGTACCAACCAGAACTACAGTATATGTATTAATACCAGTAATTCTCAATATTATATAGTATCCCTGTACCAACCAGAACTACAGTACATGTATTAATACCAGTAATTCTCAATATTATATAGTATCCCCGTATCAACCAGAACTACAGTATATGTATTAATACCAGTAATTCTCAATATTATATAGTATCCCCGTACCAACCAGAACTACAGTATATGTATTAATACCAGTAATTCTCAATATTATATAGTATCCCCGTACCAACCAGAACTACAGTATATGTATTAATACCCGTAATTCTCACACACACTAGAAAAACACAATTTTGTGTTGTGCAAGTTGTGTTATGTTTGATTGTTTCTCGTGTTTTTCCCCAGGTCTGTCTGATTGTCTCACTATTTCATCCCAGGTGGGTGAGAGTGTTGTGCTGCCATGTGGTTTCCCCACGCCCAGTGACTCCGACTGGAAGACCCTGCGCCTCTTCATTCAGACAGAAGGGAAAGGTTCCTCCGAGACAGTCGTGTTCACATTTTCAGATAATACAGAGATGTCAGGTTACCAGAACCCCCGATACTGGAGTCGGACTTACCTGTTCCACCACAATGTCAGCCTGTCCCTGTCCAATGTCACTCCACAGGATGAGGGACAATATGTCTGTTTACTGTTCCTGCTAATCAATGGAGAGTACAACACACCACTAACAACCAAACTCAATTTAACCGTCTGGGGTGAGAACCAAGCAATTAGATCCAACCTTACTAACCAATCCAATAATAACAGATCTGTGTACACACTGCATCCCACACTAATAACAGATCTGTGTACCCACTGCCTCCCACACTAATAACAGATCTGTGTACACACTTTCATCCCACACTAATACAGATCTTATGTAACACTGCATCCCACACTACTAACAGATCTTGTGTACACCTGCCATCCCACACTAAAACAGATTCTTGTACACACTGCATCCCCCACAACTCAATAACAGATCTGTATACACACTGCTCCCACACAAAAACAGATCTGTGTTACAACTCAGCATCCCACACTAATACAGCATCTGTGTACACACCTGCATCCCAACCAATAACAGAATCTGTGTACACACTGCATCCCACACTCAATAACAGATCTGTGTACCCCTGCTCCAATATCACAGATCTGACAAGCAATCCAATACGTTTGTCACACTGCATCCAAATCAGGAAGAAACAGAAAAATAAAACGAGAAAAGAAGAAAAACAATAAAAAATCTCGTGTCACACTGCATTCCCACACAATAACAGATCTGTGTATCACACTGCATCCCACCAATAACAGATCGTGGTACACTACTGCATCCCACAAAACTGACACACTGCACACCATGATCTGTGTACTATCCCCACAGACGAACTGCACCACACTAATAACAGATCTGTGTACACACTGCATCCCACAACAATAACAGATCTGTGTACACACTGCATCCCAACTAATAACAGATCTGTGACAGTCAAACACACAACTGTACATGCATCCCACACTAATAACAGATCTTGTAACACACTGCATCCCACACTAATAACGATCTGGTACACACTGCATCCCACACTAATAACAGATCTGTGTACACACTGCATCCCACACTAATAACAGATCTGTATACACACTGCATCCCACACTAATAAAGATCTGGTACACACTGCATCCCACACTATAACAGATCTGTGTAAACTGCATCCCAACAATCAACAGATCTGTGTACACCACTGCATCCCACACAAATACAGATCTGTGTACACACTGCATCCCACATATACAGATCTGTGTACACACTGCATCCCCACACTAATAAATCGTGTACACCGTCCCATTACACAGATCTGTGTACACACTGCATCCCCACTAAAACAGATCTGTGTACAAACTGCATCCCACACATAACAGATCTGTGTACACACTGCATCCCACACTAATAACGATCTGTGTACACCTACGGCATCCCAACTATAACAATCTGTGTACACACTGCATCCCCAAAACCAATAACAGATCTGTGTACACACTGCATCCCACCAACTAATAACAGATCTGTGTACACACTGCATCCCACACTATAACAAATCTTGTGTACACACTGCATCCCAACTAACAGATCTGTGTACACACTGCTCTCCCCCACAATAACAGATCTGTGTACACACTGCATCCCACACAATAACAGATCTGTGTACAGATATGCATCCAACACTAATAAAGATCTTGTACACACTGCATCATCCCACACTAATAACAGATCTGTGTACCACACTGCATCCCACACTAATAACAGATCTGTGTTACACACTGCCTCCACACTTTAACAGATCTTGTACACATATGCATCCCACCTAATATAGATCTGTGACACACTGCATCCCACACTAATAACAGATCTGTGTACACCATGCATCCCACACTAATAACAGATCTGTGTACACACTGCATCCCACACTATATAACAGTCTGTGTACACACTGCATCCCACACTTATAAACAGATCTGTGTACACACGGCATCCCACACTAATAACAGATCTGTGTAACACATCACCCACACTATAACAATCTGGTACACACTGCATCCCACACTAAAACAGATCTGTGTACAACACTGCATCCCAACCATAACAGATCTGTGTACACACCTGCATCCCACACTAATAACAGATCTGTGTACACACTACTGCATCCCACCCATAACAGATCTGTTGTACACACTGCATCCCACACTAATAACAGATCTGTGTACACACTGCATCCCAACATAACAGATCGTGTACACACTGCATCCCACACTAATAACAATCTGTGTACACACTGCATCCCACACTAATAACAGATCTGTGTACACACTGCATCCCACATTTATACAGATCTGTGTACACACTGCACCCACTAATAACGATCTGTGTACACACTGCATCCATCCACACTAATAACAGATCTGTGTACACACTGCATCCCACTATAACAGATCTGTGTACACACGCATCCCACACAAAACAGATCTGTTACACACGACATCCCCACTAATAACCGATCTGTGTACACACTGCATCCCACTTAACCATCTGTGTACACACTGCATCCCACACTATTAAACAGATCTGTGTACACACGGCATCCCCACACTAATAACAGATCTGTGTACCACTGCATCCCACACTATAACAGATCTGTGTACACACTATGCCTCCACACTATAACAGATCTGTGTACACGCATCCCACACTAATAACAGATGTGTGTACACACTGCATCCCAAACCATAACAGATCTGTGTACCACACTGCATCCCATACTAACAGATCTGTGTTACACTGCATCCCACCCACACTATAACAAACATCTGTGTACACACTGCATCCCCACTAATAACAGATCTGTGTACACACTGCATCCCCACAATAACAGATCTGTGTACACACTGCATCCCACCTAAACAGATCTGTGTACACACTGCATCCCAACAATACAGATCTGTACACACTGCACACACTAATAACAATCTGTGTAAACTGCATCGCCACACTAATACAGATCTGTGTACACACTGCATCCACACTTACAAATCTGTGTCCAAACACTGCATCCCACAACCATAACAGATCTGTTACAACAACATCCCCACACTAATAACAGATCTGTGTAACACTGCATCCCACACGTACAGATCTGTGTACACCACTGCATCCCACACTAATAACAGATCTGTGTACACACGGCATCCCACACCTAATAACAGATCTGTGTACACACTGCATCCCAAACAATACAGATCTGTGGTCACCTGCATCCCACACTAATAACGATCTGTGTACACACTGCATCCCACACTAATAACAGATGTGTGTACACACTGCATCCCAAACCAATAACAGATCTGTGTACACACTGCATCCCATACTAATAACAGATCTGTGTACACTGCATCCCACACTAATAACAAATCTGTGTACACACTGCATCCCACACTAATAAACGATCTGTGTACACACTGCATCCCACACTAATAACAGATCTGGTGTACACACTGCATCCCACATAATAACGATCTGTGTACACAACTGCATCCCACCCACAACTACACAGATCTGTGTCACACTGCACCCACACTAATACAGATCTTTGTAACCCACGGCACCCACATAATAACAGATCTGTGTACACACTGCATCCCCAACTATAAACAGTCGTGTACACACTGCATCCCACACAATAACAGATCTGTGTACACACTGCATCCCATACTAATAACAGATCTGTGTACACACTGCATCCCACACTAATAACAGATCTGTGTACACACTGCATCCCACACTAATAACAGATCTGTGTACACACTGCATCCCACACTAATAACAGATCTGTGTACACACTGCATCCCACACTAATAACATAATCTGTGTACACACTGCATCCCACACAATAACAGATCTGTGACACACTGCATCCCACATAAAGAATAGTCTACACACTGCCTCCCCACTAATAACGATCTGTGTACACACGCATCCCACACTAATAACAGTATCTGGTACACACTGCCATCCCACACTAATAACAGATCTGTATACCCACTGCATCCCACACTAATAACAGATCTGTATACACACTGCATCCCACACTAATAACAGATCTGTTGTACACACTGCATCCCACACTAATAACAGATCTGTGTACACACTGCATCCCACACTAATAACAGATCTGTGTACACACTGCATCCCACACTAATAACAGATCTGTGTACACACTGCATCCCACACTAATAACAGATCTGGGTACACACGCATCCCACACTAATAACAGATCTGTGTACACACTGCATCCCACACTAATAACAGATCTGTGTACACACTGCATCCCAAACCAATAACAGATCTGTGTACACACTGCATCCCACACTTATAACAGATCTGTTACACACGGCATCCCACACTAATAACAGATCTGTGTACACAGTGCATCCCACACTAATAACAGATCTGTGTACACACTGCATCCCACACTAATAACAGATCTGTGTACACACTGCATCCCACACTAATAACAATCTGTGTACACACTGCATCCCACACCTAATAACAGATCTGTGTACACACTGCATCCCACACTCACTAATCATATCTGTGTACACACTGCATCCCCACACTAATAACAGATCTGTGTACACACTGCATCCCACACTAAGAACAGATCTGTGTACACACACTGCATCCCACACTAATAACAGATCTGTGTACACACTGCATCCCACACTTATAACAGATCTGTGTACACACTGCATCCCACACTAATAACAGATCTGTGTACCACACTGCATCCCACACTAAACAGATCTGTGTACACACTGCATCCCACACTAATAACAGATCTGTGTACACACTGCATCCCACACTATAACAGATCTGTGTACACACTGCATCCCACACTATACAGATCTGTGTACACACACTGCATCCCACACTAATAACAGATCTGTATCAACACTGCATCCCACACTAATAACAGATCTGTGTACACACTGCATCCCACACTAATAACAGATCTGTGTACACACTGCATCCCACACTAATAACAGATCTGTGTACACACTGCATCCCACACTAATAACAGATCTGTGTACACACTGCATCCCACACTAATAACACATCTGTGTACACACTGCATCCCACACTATAACAGATCTGTGTACCCACTCAATCCCACACGATAACAGATCTGTTAGTCACACTGCATCCCCACTAATAACAGATCTGTGTACACACGGCATCCCACACTAATTACAGTATCTGTTGTACATCACTGCATCCCACTACTAATAACAGATCTGTGTACACACTGCATCCCACTAAACGATCTGTGACACACGCATCCACACTAATAACAGATCTGTGTACACAACTGCATCCCACACTAATAACAGATCTGTAACACACTGCATTCCCAAACCCACTAAGCAGATCTGTGTACACACTGCATCCCACACTAATAACAGATCTGTGTACACACTGCTCCAACCAATACAGAGTGTGTACACACTGCATCCCACACTAATCAGATCGTGTACACACTGCATCCCACACTAATAACAGATCTGTGTACACACTCATCCCAACATAACAGATCTGTGTACACATCGCATCCCACACCTAATAACAGATCTGTGTACACACTGCTCACCTACATCTGCACCCACACTAATAACAGATCTGTGTACACACTGCATCCCACACTAATAACAGATCTGTGTACACACTGCATCCCACACTAATAACAGATCTGTGTTACACACTGCATCCCCAACCAATAACAGTATGTGTGTACACACTGCATCCCACACTAATAACAGATCTGTGTACACACTGCATCCCACACTAATAACACATCTGTGTACACACTGCATCCCAAACCAATAACCAGTCTGTGTACCACTGCATCCCTAATAACAGATCTGTGTACACACCTCATCCCACACTAATAACAGATCTGTGTACACACTGCATCCCACACTAATAACAGATCTGTGTACACACTGCATCCCAAACTAATAACAGATCTGTGTACACACTGCATCCCAAACTAATAACAGATCTGTGTACACACTGCATCCCACACTAATAACAGATCTGTGTACACACTCGCATCCCAAACCAATAACAGATGTTGTACACACTGCATCCCACACTATAACACATCTGTTACACACTGCAACCCACTAATAACACATCTGTGTACCACTGCATCCCAACCAATAACAGATGTGTGTACACACTGCATCCACCACACTAATAACAGATGTGTAACACTCATCCCACACTCATACAGATCTGTGTACACACATGCATATATAATCATGGTTTGTCAATATCCCCACAACTAATCAATCTGTGTACACACTTGCATCCCAAACTAATACAGATCTGTGTACACACTGCATCCCAAACTATAACAGATCTGTGTACACACTGCATCCCACACTAATAACAATCTGTGTACACACTGCATCCCACACTAATAACAGATCTGTTTACACACTGCATCCCAACCAATAATCGATGTGTACACACTGCATCCCACACTAATACAGATCTTGTACACACTGCATCCCACACGAATAACAGATCTGTGTACACAACTGCATCCCACACTAATAACAGATCTGTTGTACACACTGCATCCACACTCATAACAATCTGTGTACACACTGCATCCCACACTAATAACAGATCTGTGTACACACTGCATCCCAAACCAATAACAGATGTGTGTACACACTGCATCCCACACTAATAACAGATCTGTGTACACACTGCATCCCACACTAAACAGATCTGTGTCACACTGCATCCCAAACCAATAACAGATGTGTGTACACACTGCCATCCCACACACTAACAGATCTGTGTACACACTGCATCCCACACTAATAACAGATCTGGTACACACTGCATCCCAACCAATAACAGATCTGTACACACTGCATCCCACACTAATAACAATGTGTGTAACACACTGCATCCCAACAATAACAGATGTGGTACACACTGCATCCCATACTAATAACAGATCTGTTACACACTGCATCCCACACTAATAACAGATCTGTGTACACACTGCATCCCAAACCAATAACAATCGTGTACACCTGCATCCCACTAATACGATCTGTGTACACACTGCATCCCACACTATACACAGATCTGTGTACACACTGCATCCCACACTACTAACAGATCTGTACAACACTGCATCCCACACAATAACAGATCTGGTGTACACACTGCATCCCAAACCAATAACAGATGTGTTAACACACTGCATCACCACACTAATACAGATCTGTGTTACCACTGCATCCCACACTAATAACAGATCTGTGTACACACTGCATCCCAACCAATAACAGATCTGTGTACACACTGCATCCCACACTAATAACAGATCTGTGTACACACTGCATCCCAAACTAATAACAGATCTGTGTACACACTCATCCCACACTAATAACAGATCTGTGTACACACTTAGCATCCCAACTATAACAGATACTGTGTACACACTCCCCAACTAATAACAGATCTGTGTACACTGCACCCAACTAATACAATGTGTGTCACACTGCATCCCAACTAATAACAGATGTGTGTACACACTGCATCCCACACTAATAAACAGATCTGTGTACACACACTGCATCCCACACTAATACAGATCTGTGTACACACTGCATCCCAAACACATAACAGATCGTGTGTACACACTGCATCCCACCTAATAACAGATTGTGTACACCATCCTCCCCATAATAACAGATCTGGTACACACGCATCCCACACTAATAACAGTCTGTGTACACACTGCATCCCACAACTAATAACAGATCTTTGTACCACCATCCCAAACTAATAACAGATCTGTGTACACACTACGCATCCCACCTAATAACATCTGTGTACACACTGCATCCCACCTATAACAGATCTGTTGACACACTGCTCCCAACACCATAATAGATGTGTACACACTGCTCCACACTAATAACAGATCTGTGTACACACTGCATCCAACAATAACGATTGTAACACTTCGGCATTTGTTGGCTTTCCCCCCTGTGGTTTTTCTCTGTATTTCTATGGGAATACTTTCCACTGTTGCTGGAGTGTGATTGTGTCATCATTTTACTTCCCTTTTCTTTTGCAGCCAATTTCTCTCAGCCTAGATTTTGGACCCACAGCACCGGGATGCAACAGGAGCAAGAGGCTGTGTGCACATCGTGGGAGTTACCTAAAAGGCAGGTTGTTTTGGAAGTTGTCGGCAGATTCCCAGAGTTGGACTGAGGTGACAGAGACCAGGGCAGAGGAACATCCCCTTACCAACCTGTACTGTTACTGCACACATTCCATTAGAGCTCAGTATAGCACAGTGCAGTGCTGTGTGCAGTGCGGAGAGCAAATATGCACGAGACCCTTAGTTAAGTTAGAGTGGGATATGAGAATACCCAATACAGTAAGAAGCGGTACCCCAAACAGACATTTCTCTCTTCCACCATTTATGCGCCCTCACTCTGGCCACAGCGTAGCCCCACAGTGGTGTTTGAACATATCCGTGTGGCTTTTATGGTGGTTGTTTTGGTTAAGATCAATAAAGGGAAGTACATGATTCCTTAAAGAAACATTTAAAGAAAGAAAGCATAGGAGTCAGTGTGGACAAAAACCATAAACTACACTTATTTCCTTTCCTTTAATCTAGGCTGCGGTTTAAAATGAAGAACCCCTGCCCTCTCTGTGAGACAGTAATAGCAACACAGAGCTTTATCCTGTAGGCGGAACTGGAGCCATTTTGTCTTGAAGGCAGAACTGGAGCCATTGTGTCTGTAGGCGGAAGAGGAGCCATTTTGTCCTGTTGGTGTAAACTAGCCCATATTTTGCTGTTGGCGGAAGAGGAGCCATTTTGTCCTGTTGGTGTAACTGAACCCATATTTTCCAGTTGGTGGAACTGGAGCCATTTTGTCCTGTTGGTGTAACTGAACCCATATTTTCCTGTTGGTGGAACTGGAGCCATTTTGTCCTGTTGGTGTAACTGAACCCATATTTCCAGTTGGCGGAACTGGGCCATTTTGTCTGTTGCTTGGGTAACGTAACCCATATTTTCCTGTTGGTGGAACTGGAGCCATTTTGTCCTGTTGGTGTAACTGAACCCATATTTTCCAGTTGGTGGAACTGGAGCCATTTTGTCCTGTTGGTGTAACTGAACCCATATTTTCCTGTTGGTGGAACTGGAGCCATTTTGTCCTGTTGGTGTAACTGAACCCATATTTTCCAGTTGGCGGAACTGGAGCCATTTTGTCCTGTTGGTGTAACTGAACCCATATTTTCCAGTTGGTGGAACTGGAGCCATTTTGTCCTGTTGGTGTAAACTGAACCCATATTTTACTGTTGGTGGAACTGGAGCCATTTTGTCCTGTTGGTGTAACTGAACCCATATTTTCCAGTTGGCGGAACTGGAGCCATTTGTCCTGTTGGTGTAACTGAACCCATATTCTCCTGTTGGCAGGAACTGGAGCCATTTTGTCCTTTTGGGTAACTGAACCCATATTTTCCTGTTTGGCGTCACTGGAGCCATTTTGTCCTTGGTGTAACTGAACCCATATTTTCCAGTTGCGGAACGAGCCATTTGTGTCCTGGTTGGTGTAACTGAACCCATATTTTCCAGTTGCGGAACTGGAGCCATTTTGTCCTGTTGGTGTAACTGGTGGGCACACTGGACTAATATAATAATTTGGCACTCTTTTCTAGTCATATGAAACTTTCCTATATTAACTACAATGTACTAGTATGGTTCATTGACAATTCCATGTACATATAACATGCCCAGCCACCACAATTGTTCCCAGGTCTCCTTTTCCTGCGTTTTCCGTATCTAGATTTCCAGACATTTACAATGTCTATGATGTGATAATAAGGAATGGAGACTTCTGGTAATTTCCCACCTTAGTCCCTTAATGCTAAACATTGTTTCTATCTTCAACTTCTTCTCCAACCTTTTCAAATTTCCTTTTCAGATCTCTCTTCTTACGCTACTCACTCTACCCAAGCCCAACTCTACTCTACCCAAGTCTACCCAAGCCCAACTCTACTCTTCCCAAGCCCAACTCTACTCTACCCAAGTCTACCCAAGCCCAACTCTACTCTACCCAAGTCTACCCAAGCCCAACTCTACTCTACTCTACCCAAGCCCAACTCTACTCTACCCAAGTCTACCCAAGCCCAACTCTACTCTTCCCAAGCCCAACTCTACTCTACCCAAGTCTACCAAGCCCAACTCTAACTCACCCAAGTCCTATAACCCAAGCCCAACTCTACTCTACTCACCCAACCCAACTCTACTCTACTCTAACCCAGCCCAACTCTACTCTACCAAGCCAACTCCTCTAACCAGCCCAACTCTACTCTACCCAAGTCTACCCAAGCCCAAACTCTACTCATCCAAGCCCAACTCACTAGTACTCTACCCAGCCCAACTCTACTCTAACACAAAACTTTCCCCCCCTTTAATTCTCTCCACGTGAACAATCAAACAGGCCGATTAAGGCTGTTAGACACAGCTAGACCTCACAGTGACTCGTCATTCCCTACTTACCCCATACTCCTCTGCACTGAGTCAGCTTTGTCCATTTTTTAAATGCCAGCAGCTACCCGGTAATCCTTTCCTCGGAGACTCTATCCCTCTCCCCACTATCCTTTTACTAGATGTCATACTTAAATGTGTAGTACTAAGTCTAGGTCGAATATAGGAGGAATGTACCGCAGAATTAGTTCTGCTCACTCTATCAATCTGGCATATCAAGATTTGGTTTCATTTATAAATGAAGATCTCTACAAACTGGTGATGTATTAACCTAAATAAAGTCTAATGGCCTGGGAATAAATTGAACCTTATATGAAACAAATGTCTTACTTATCCACCCAACAAAATATCAGTTTGGTTTTCTAACACACTGTGTATCCCTCGGCCTTTATAAAGCTGGACAAGATGTTTAACCATCTAGAAATTTACAGAAACATCCATAAAATGGACATTTCCAGCAACACCAAGAAATGAAAATGGAAATTTACAATCGGCCACAGATGGTGAGACCGGTGCAAAAGGATGAAATGGTGGTTTCTAGAGACATGGAAATAAAAGTGTTGGCTATAGGGGAGACAGGATTAATAAGATAGATAGATCTCCAGGCCCCCGTGTAAGAAATCGCACATGGCCAAGGTTTGTACACAGACCCATATTAAGGTCCCACTATAGATCCCCAGCCCCCGTGTAAGGAAATTGCACAATCAGGGCACATGGACAAGGTTTGTACACAGACCCATATAAGGTCCCACTATAGATCTCCCAGGTCCCAGTGTAAGGAAATTGCACAATCAGGGCACATGACCAAGGTTTGTACACAGACCCATATTAGGTCCCACTATAGATCTCCCAGGTCCCAGTGTAAGGAAATTGCACAATCAGGGCACATGGACCAAGGTTTGTACACAGACCCATATTAACAGCTCGCTATAGATCTCCCAAGCCCCCGTGTAAGGAAATTGCACAATCAGGGCACATGGACCAAGGTTTGTACACAGACCCATATTAAGGTCCCACTATAGATCTCCCAGGCCCCCGTGTAAGGAAATCGCACAATCAGGGCACATGGACCAAGGTTTGTACACAGACCCATATTAGTCCCACTATAGATCTCCAGGCCCCCGTTAAGGAAATTGCCCAGTCAGGGCACATGGACCAAGGTTTGTACACAGACCCTTAAGGGCCCACTATAGATCTCCCAGGGCCCCGTGTAAGGGAATCCACAATCAGGCACATGGACCAAGGTTTGTACACACCCATATTAAGGTCCCACTATAGATCCCCCAGGCCCCCGGTGTAAGGAAATTGCACAATCAGGGCACATGGACCAAGGTTTTGTAACACAGACCCATATTAGGGCCCACTATAGATCTCCCATGCCCCGTGTATGGGATCGCACAATCGGCACATGGACCAAGGTTTGTACACCAGACCCATATTAAGGGCCCACTATAGAATCTCCCAGCCCCGTGTTAGAATCTACAATCAGGGCACATGGACCAAGGTTTGTACTAAACCCATATTAAGGTCCCACTATAGTTCTCCCATGCCCCCGTGTAGGGATCGCACAATCAGGGCACATGGACCAAGGTTTGTACACACCCTATATTAAGGGCCACTATAGATCTCCCACCCCGTTAGGGAATCGCCAATCAATCAGGGCACATAGACCAGGTTTGTACACACCCCATATTAAGGGCCCACTATAGATCTCCCAGGTCCCCTGTAAGGAAATTGCCACAATCAGGGCACATAGACCAATGTTGTACACAACCCTATTAGGGCCCACTATAGATCTCCAGGCCCCCGTGTAAGGAATTGCACAATCAGGGCACATGGACCAGTTTGTTCACAACCCATTAAGGCCCACTATAGATCTCCCAGGCCCTGTGTTAGGAAATCTACAATCGAGGCACATGGACGGAGGTTTGTACACGACCCATATTAAGGGCCCACTATAGATCTCCCAGGCCCGTGTTAGGAAATCGTACAATCAGGGCACATGGACGGAGGTTTGTACACAGACCCATATAAGGGCCCACTGAGGATCTGCTCCCAGCCCTGTGTTAGAAATCGTACAATCGAGGCCATGGACGGAGGTTTTGTACAACAGCCCCTATTAAGGACCCACTATAGATATCCCAGGCCCTGTGTTAGGAATCGTACATCAGGGCACATGGACGGAGGTTGTACACAGACCCTATTAGGTCCCACTATAGATCTCCAGGCCCTGTGTTAAAATCGTACAATCAGGGCACATGGACAAGGTTTTACACAGACCCATATTAGGGCCCACTAAGATCTCCCGGCCCTGTTTAGGAAATCGACAATCAGGCATCCTATTACACTATACACTGCTCTGTCCTGTACAATTACATCATAGAGAATCCTATTACACGATACACTGCTCTGTCCTGTACAATTACATCATAGAGAATCCTATTACACTATACACTGCTCTGTCCTGTACAATAACATCATAGCCAATCCTATTACACTATACACTGCTCTGTCCTGTACAATAACATCATAGAGAATCCTATTACACTATACACTGCTCTGTCCTGTACAATTACATCATAGCCAATCCTATTACACTATACACTGCTCTGTCCTGTACAATTACATCATAGCCAAATCCTATTACACTATACACAGCTCTGTCCTGTACAATTACATAGAGAGAATCCTATTACACTATACACTGCTCTGTCCTGTACAATTGCATCATAGAGAAATCCTATTACACTACCACTGCTCTGTCTGTCACAATTACATCATAGAGAATCCTATACACTATACAACACTGCTCTGTCCTGTACAATTACAATCATAGAGCCAATCCTATTACACCTATACACTGCTCGTGTCCCTGTCAATTACATCATAGAGAATCCTATTACACTATACACTGCTCTGTCCTGTACAATTACATCATAGAGAATCCTATTACACTATACACCTGCTCTGTCCCTGTGCAATACTACATCATAGAGAATCCTATTACACTAACACTGCTCTTTCCTGTGCAATTACATCATAGAAATCCTATTACACAACTATACACTGCTCTGTCCTGTGCAATACATCATAGAGAATCCTATTACACTATACACTGCTCTGTCCTGTACAATTACATCATAGAGAATCTATTACACTATACACTGCTCTGTCCTGTACAATTACATCATAGCCAATCCTATTACATTCCTGTCTCTGTCCTGTACAATTACATCTAGAGAATCCTATTACATATACACTGCTCTGTCCTGTACAATTACATCATAGAGAATCCTATTACACTATACACTGCTCTGTCCGTGCAATTACATCTAGAGAATCCTATACACTATACAGCTCTGTCCTGTGCAATTAACATCATAGAAATCCTATTACACTATACACTGCTCTGTCCTGTACAATATCAATCGAGCCAATCCTTTACACTATCACACTGCTCTGTCCCTGTACAATTACATCATAGAGAATCCTATTACACTATAACACTGCTCTGTCCTGTGCAATTACATCATAGAGAGATCCTATTACACTATACACACTGCTCTGCCGTACAATTACATCATAGCCAATCCTATTACACTATACACTGCTCTGTCCTGTACAATTACATCATAGAGAATCCTATTACACTATACACTGCTCTGTCCTGTACAATTACATCATAGAGATCCTATTACACTATACACTGCTCTGTCCTGTACAATTACATCATAGCCAATCCTATTACACTATACACTTAGCTCTGTCCTGTAATTACATCAAAGAGAATCCTATTACACTATACACGTGCTCTGTCCTGTACAATACACATCATAGATAATCCTATTACACTGTACTTTACTGCTCGTCCTGTACAATTACATCATAGACCATCATACACTTATACAACTGCTCTGTCCTGTACAATTACATCAGAATCCTATTACACTATACACTGCTCTCGTCCCTGTCATACATCATAGAGAATCCTATTACACTTAACATCTGCTTCTGTCCGTACAATTACATCATAGAGAATCCTATTACACTATACACTGCTCTGTCCTGTACAATTACATCATAGAGATCCTAATCACACTATACATCTGCTCTTTCCTGTACAATTACATCATAGCATCCTATTACACTAGTACACTGCTCTGGTCCTGTACAATACCATCATAGAGAATCCTATTACAACTATACACTGCTCTGTCGCTGTCCATTACATCATAAAGCCAATCCTATTACACTATACACTGCTCTGTCCTGTACAATTACATCATAGAGAATCCTATACACTATACTGCTCGTCCTTTGTCAATACATCATAGAGAATCCTATTACACTATACACTGCTCTGCTGTACAATTTACATCATAGCAATCCTATTACACTATACACTGCTCTGTCCTTGTACAATTACATCATGAGAATCCTATACCATCTATACACTGCTCCGTCCTGTAACATCATCATAGGAATCCTATTACACTATACACTGCTCTCTGTACAATTCATCATAAGAATCTATTACTATACACTGCTCTGTCCTGTACAATTACATCATAGCCAATCCTATTACACTATACACTGCTCTGTCCTGTACAATTACATCATAGCCAATCCTATTACACTATACATTGCTCCGTCCTGTACAATAACATCATAGCCAATCATATTACATTATACACTGCTCCGTCCTGTACAATTACATCATAGCCAATCCTATTACACTGTACACTGCTCTTTTCCATTTCTTTTCCAGGGTATGATCACCTGAAGAAGGGGTCAGTACCCCCGTAACGTTATACTCATGTTTGGTTTCTAATAAATTCACACGCGTCTGGTTCTTATGTCCTTGCACGATTCACAGCCCGACCAGTTTTTTGTTTGACTGTAAAATAAGGAACTTTCCCCAACTGTCCTCCGTATTGTGGTTCTGGTTTGGTATTGTCATTACACCAGTGTTTATGGTTATTGTGTTTTGCTGGGTGTAAATGTCACAGAACGAGAAGTAACCAGGGATGACCCATAATCCCCAGGGGCTGTGACGTAATCGAACTTAGTTACTTCTCACTGAGTAGGAGGGGAATGTCCTTTCCACTGGCGATGATTCATTCGCTCAGTGTTTCACCTCCGTCTGTTTTCATTTCCCTTCTGAAGTGATTCACTTGGGACAATATAAATAAAAAGTTATTTCTGTGATAACTGAAAAGTCCCTAAATGAGAAATGGAGATTTATAGTGGGACCTTAATATGGGTCTGTGTATAAACCTCCGTCCATGTGCCCTGATTGTACGATTTCCTAACACAGGGCCTGGGAGATCTATAGTGGGACCTTAATATGGGTCTGTGTACAAACCTTGGTCCATGTGCGATTTCCTTACACGGGGGCCTGGGAGATCTATCTATCTTATTAATCCTGTCTCCCCTATAGCCAACACTTTTATTTCACTGTCTCTAGAAAACCATCTCATCCTTTTGCACCGGTCTCACCATCTGTGGCCGATTGTAAATTTCCATTTTCATTTCTTTGTGTTGCTGGAAATGTCCATTTTATGGATGTTTCTGTAAATTTCTAGATGGTTAAACATCTTGTCCAGCTTTATAAAGGCCGATGGATACACAGTGTGTTAGAAATACAAACTGATATTTTGTTTGGGTGGAATAAGTAAGACATTTGTTTCATTATAAGGTTCAATTTATTCCCAGGCCATTAAGACTTTATTTAGGTTAAATACTATCACCAGCTTGTAGAGATCTTCATTTATAAAATGAAACCAAATCTTTGATATGCCAGATTGATAGAGTGAAGCAGAACTAATTCTGCGTTACATTCCTCCTACTTATTCGACCTAGACTTAGTACTACACATTTAAGTATGACATCTAGTAAAAGGATAGTGGGAGAGGGATAAGAGTCTCCGAGAAAAGGATTACCGGTAGCTGCTGGCATTTAAAAAATGGACAAAGCTGCTCAGTGAAGAGGAGTATGGGAGTAGGAATGACGAGTCACTGTGAGGTCATAGCTAGTGTCTAACAGCCATTAATCGGCCTTGTTTGATTGTTCAGTGGAGAGAAATTAAAGTGGGGGAAAGTTTTGTGGTAGAGTAGAGTTGGGCTTGGGTAGAGTATAGTAGAGTTGGGCTTGGGATGAGTAGAGTTGGGCTTGGGTAGACTTGGGTAGAGTAGAGTTGGGCTTGGGTAGAGTAGAGTTGGGCTTGG
>JAACNH010000077.1:182373-196277 GCA_019447015.1 Hymenochirus boettgeri
GTAGAGTAGAGTTGGGCTTGGGTAGAGTAGAGTTGGGCTTGGGTAGACTTGGGTAGAGTAGAGTTGGGCTTGGGTAGAGTAGCGTAAGAATGAGAATCTGAAAAAGGAAATTTGAAAAGGTTGGAGAAGAAGTTGAAGATAGAAACAATGTTTAGCATAAAGGGCTAAGGTGGAAATTACCCAGAAGTCTCCATTCCTTATTATCACATCATAGACATTGTAAATGTCTGGAAATCTAGATACGGAAAACTGCAGGAAAAGGAGACCTGGGAACAATTGTGGTGGCTGGGCATGTTATATGTACATGGAATTGTCAATGAACCTACTAGTACATTGTAGTTACCTATAGGAAAGTTTCATATTGACCTAGAAAAGAGTGCCAAATTATTATATTAGTCCAGTTGTGCCCACCAGTTACACCAACAGGACAAAATGGCTCCAGTTCCGCCAACTGGAAAATATGGGTTCAGTTACACCAACAGGACAAAATGGCTCCTCTTCCGCCAACAGCAAAATATGGGCTCAGTTACACCAACAGGACAAAATGGCTCCTCTTCCGCCTACAGAACACAATGGCTCCAGTTCTGCCTTCAAGACAAAATGGCTCCAGTTCCGCCTACAGGATAAATGGCTCTGTGTTGCTATTACTGTCTCACAGAGGCTGCATGGGTTCTTCATTTTAACCGTCAGCCTAGATTAAAGGGGAAATAAGTGTCAGTTTATGGTTTTTGTACCCACTGAATCCTATGCGTTTCTTTCTTTAAATTGTCTTTAAGGAAATCATGTACTTACCCTTTATTGATCTTAACCAAACAACCACCATAAAAGCCACACGGATATGTTCAAACACCACTGTGGGGCTACGCTGTGGCCAGACTGAGCGGGCGCTATAAATGGTGGAAGAGAGAAATGTCTGTTTGGTGTACAGCTCTTACTGTATTGGTGTATTCTCTATATTCCCACTCTACTTACTAAGGGTCTCGCTGCATATCTCCTGCTCTCCGCACTGCACACAGCACTGCACTGTGCTATTACTGAGCATCCTTAATGGAATGTGTGCAGTAACATTGTACAGTTTGGTAAGGGGATGTTCCTCTGCCCTGGTCTCTGTCACCTCAGTCCAACTCTGGGAATCTGACGACAACTTCCAAAACAACCTGCCTTTAGGGTAACCTCCCACCGATGTGCACACAGCCTCTTGCTCCTGTGCATCCCTGTGCTGTGGGGTCCAAACTCTAGGCTGAGAGAAATTGGCTGCAAAAGAAAAAGGGAAAGTAAAATGATGACACAATTCACACTCCAGCAACAGTGGAAAGTATTCCCATAGAATATACAGAGAAAAACCACAGGGGTGGAAAGCCCAACAATGCCTAAGTGTACACAGATCTGTTATTAGTGTGGGATGCAGTGTGTACACAGATCTGTTATTAGTGTGGGATGCAGTGTGTACACAGATCTATTATTGGTTTGGGACTTCACGTGTGATACACAAGATCTGTTATGTGGTTGGGAGCAGTGTGTACACAGATCATGTTATATAGTGTGTGGGATGCAGTGTGATACACAACAGATCATGTACTAATTAGTATATTGTGTGTGATGCCACTTGTGGTACCAGATCTAGTGAGAGTTTGGATGCAGAGTGTAACACACAGATACTGATTATTAGTGTGAGGAGATGCAGATGGTAGTACACAGATCTGATGTATTAGTGGGGAATGACAGTGTGTACCAGATCTGTTAGTAGTGTGGTGGATGCAGTGTGTACACACATCTGTCGTATAATTTGGTTTTCGGGATGCAGTGATCTTACCAGATACTGTTTATTAGTGTGAGAGAATGCAATGTGTACCATGCAGCATCTGTTAATTAGTAGTGGGAATGCAGTGAATGGTAACCACAATATCTGTTATTGGTTATGTGGTCGGAATGCAGTGGTACACACATCTGTTATTAGTGGGGGGGATGCAGTGTGTACACAGATCATGTTATATAGTATTGGGATGCGAGTGTTACACAGATCAGTTTATTAGTTTTGGTGGAATGCAGTGTGAACACAGATCTGGTTATTAGTGTGGGGATGCAGTGTACACAGATCTGTTATTGTGTAGTGTGGGATGGCAGTATGTACACAGATCTGTTACAATTACAGGTATGGGATGCAGTGTGGGACCCTATCTGTTATTGGTTTGGGATGCAGCTGTGTACACAAAGATCTGTTATTAGTGTTGGGAATGCAGATGTGGACTGACAGCATCTGTTTTACTTTGGTGGGGATTGCAGTGTGATACACAACATCTGTATAATTGGTTTGGTGGGGGCCAAGTGTATACAACAGATAATCTTTTATTAGAATGGGTGGGATGACAAGTGTGTACACAGAAATCTGTTATAGTATATAAGGGATTACAATTGTGTACACAGATCATTGGTTATTCAGTGTAGGGATGCCGTGGGCTGTAAACCCAGATCATGTTAATTAGTGGTGGAGATGCAGTACTGACACAGATACTGTATATATATGTTTTGGGGATGCACGTGAAATGTACACAGACATCATGGTTAATTAGTGTGGTAATGCCAGTGTGTACGTAAACCCAAGATCTGTATATTAGGACTGGGTATGCGTGTGTGACACAACACTCTGGTTATTAGTTTAGGATGCAGTGTAGATACACAACAATCCTTGTTTAATTAGATGGGTGAAGTGCAGTGATGTACACAGAAATCTGTATATTCGGTTTTGGGATGCAGTGAGTGTACACAGATCATTTAATTAGTGTTGGGATGCAGAATAGTGTACACGATCTGTTATTAGTGTGGGTCAGTGTGTCACACAAATTTGCTGTTATTGGTTTGTGAGGACATGCAGTTTACAACAGATCTGTTTATTTAGTGGGGGAAATGCAGTGATGTGTACACAAGATCTGTTTACTAGTGTTGGATGTGCAGTGGTGATACACAACAAAAATCTGTTATTGGTTGTATGGTTGGGCGTGGATGTACACACGAATCTGTTATTAAGTGTGTGGGGAATGCAGTGATGTCCACAGGATCATGTTATTAGATGTAGTAGAGTACTCGTGTGATAACACAGACTGATCGGTTATTATAAGTGTGGGATGCGAGTGTGTACACAGGATCTGTTAATATAAGTGTGGGATGCAGTGGGGGTTACACAGATCTGTTAGTAGTGTGGGCTGCAGTGTATGTACACAGATCATATTATTGGTTATGGGTGATGCAGACTGATGTGTCCCAATCTCGTATATATATGTGGGTATGCAGTGATTGATACGAAGATCTGTTTAATTAGTGTGGTGATGCGTTGATAGTACAACATATCTGTATATGTAGTATTGAGACATGCAGTAGTGTACACAGATCTGCTATATAAAGATTATGGGATGCACCGTGTGTACACAGATACTGTTATTACAGTGTGGGAAATCAGATGTGTACACAGAAAATACTGAGTTTTAGTGTGGGAGCAGAATGGTAGTACAAAGATCATGTCTCATTCAGTCTGTGTGGTGATGCAATGTGTACATCACATCAATGATTATTAAGGTATTAGTGAGGATAGAGATTCGACAGATGTATGATACACACCCGAGTGAATTTGGTAATTTTAACAGATATGGGTGAATGCAATGTGTAACACAAGATGTGTATGTTATTAGTGTGGGAATTGCCGTGTGTACAACAACAATCTGTTAATTGGTTGGGAATGCAGTGGTGTACACACAAATCTGATTATTAGTGTAGGGAAGCAGTTTGGTAAAACACACCGATCATGTTAAATAATAGTTTTGGATAATGCAGTTGTGTCACAAGATCTGTTATATAGTTTAGGTGGCAGCATGGGATGTAACACCAGAATACTGTTAACTTAGTGTGGAGATGGCACAAGATGTTTACACGTCAGACATGCTTTATTAGATAGTGTGGACATGCTGTGGTACACACCGATCTGGTAATTAATGTGTCATTGGGATGCGATGGTGTACCAACAAATCTGTTTAATCTGTTTGGTGCATGTGTACACATATCTGTTATTAAGTGTTGGATGCCGTGTATGTACACAGATTGTTATATAAAGTAGTGAGTGCTTGTGTACAACACTCTTTTATAGTGGTTTGGACTTCCAGTGGTAACACAGAGCCTTTATTAAGGTGTGGGTAATGCAAGTGTGTAACACAGATCATATTATTAAGTGTAGGGATGCATATTTGTCAAGCAAATCTGTTATTAAGTGTGGAGATCAGTGTGTACACAGATCATGTCTTAGATGTGGATGCAGTGTGTACACAGATCTGTTATTGGTTTGGGATTCAGTGGGTACCAGACTGTTTATTATGTGTGGGATGCATTGTGATACAGAACAGACTCTTACATTACAAGTGTGGGGATGCAGTGTTAAACACACAATCTGTTATTGGTTTAGGGAAATGCGAATGTGATGTACACACCATCTGTTATTTATAATGTGGAGATGGCAGTTGTGATGACACATAATCGTTATTGAGTTTGGGATGCAGGGTGGTAAACAACAGCATACTAGTTATTAGTGTGGGATGCAGTGTGTACACAGATACTAGTTATTAAGTGGGATGGGATGCAGTGTGTGAACCAAGAAATCTGTTAATTAGTGTGT
The DNA here is from genome assembly GCA_019447015.1 of Hymenochirus boettgeri. Classification (NCBI taxonomy): domain Eukaryota; kingdom Metazoa; phylum Chordata; class Amphibia; order Anura; family Pipidae; genus Hymenochirus; species Hymenochirus boettgeri. The sequence continues at coordinate 187,031 of JAACNH010000077.1, forward strand.
GGGACAATAGCAAGTGGTGATACACAGATCATGTTATTAAAGTATGGTAATGCAAGTGTAGTACACCCAGATCTGGTTACATAAAAAAGAGTGTGTGGGATGAGTGTGTAACAACATAATACTAGTATCATGTATTGTGGTGGAATGCAAGTGATGTAAACAGCATCTTATAATTAAGTAGTGGGATGCAAGTGTGTAACCCGATCGGTTATTATAGTGGGAATCGCAGTGTGTAACAACAGATCTGTTATTAGTGTAGGGAAGCAGTGGTGTCACACAGATCTGTTAATATTGAAGTGGGAGTGGACCGAATGTGTACACATATCTGTATTAGTGTGGGGATGCAGTGGGTGTAATACACAGACTGGTTATTATGGGGGAATGTGCCAGTGTCATGTAATACCAGATCTGTTTCTTAGTAGTGGGATGCACAGTGTGTTACAGATATGTTAACATATATGATGGGATCAAGTGAAGTGTCACAGACATCTGATTATATAGTGTGGGTGGCAAGTGGTGTACACACAGTGATCTGTTATTAGTAGTGTAGATGCAGTGTGTGTCCACAGATCTGTTATTACAGTGTTGTGGACTGCGATGTGAACACTGATCGGTTATTAGTGTGAGAGAATGACAGTGTGTACACAGACATCTGTTATTAGTGGGGCAGTGTCGTGGGTACCAAGCTGTTATAAGTGTGGTAGTATGCAGTGTGTACACGAGCGTATATTACATTGCTGGGATGACAGTTGTGTCCACAGACATGTTATATATATGAATTGGTGATCATGTGTACCAGAGCTGTTATTAGGTAGGGAGTAGTCCAGTGTGTAACACAAAGATCTGTAATATAGTAGTGGGATGCAAGTGCTGTACCAGATACTGTGATTATTAGTGTGGTATGCGTGATGTCACAAGATCTGTTAGTAAGTGTGGGATGCAAGGTGGTACAACAATCTGTTCTTAGTGTGTGGGATGCAAGTGGAATAGGTACACACATAATCGGTTAATCATAGGGTGGGATGCATGTGTTACACCAGATCTGTTCATTAAGTAGTGGGATGCATGTGTACACAGAATACATGTTATAAAGTAGGTGGGAATGCAGTGTAGTACACAGATCATGTTATTTAGTGTGGGAATGCATTGTACCCAATCATCATGGTATAATATGTGTGGAGTGGCAGTATGGTGCACACGCGATCGTTATTAGTGTAGGGTCTATGGAATGCAGTGTGTACACAAGATCTATTGATATTAGATGTGGGATCATTTGATGTACACAGATTCTGATATATTAGTGTGGATGCAAGTGTGTACACAACAGATCTGTATATTAGTGTGGGCTGCACATTGTGTACAACAAGATCTGTATACATATGTATGGGATGCCAATTGTGTACACATGAATCTGGTTGTATTAGTGGTGGACATGCCTCAGTGGGTGATACACTCTGATTTTAATTAGTGGTCAGGATGACAGTGATAGGATAACAGAATCTGATTTTACGTGTGGGATGCAGTGGTGTACAAACGAGATCTGTTAATTAATTGTGGCATGTGCATGTGTATGCATACACAGAATCTAGTAATTAAGTGTAGGATATGCAGTGTGTAACTAAACAGAGTCTGTTATTAGATGTGGATGCAAGATTGTACAGACTAGTTATTAGTGTAGGGAAATGACATTATGATAACACAGATCTGTTAATTACAGTGTGTGGAGCATCAGTGTGAAAAAATATACAGAATCGTATTATTATGTTGGATTGCGTGGGTACAACATATCATGTTGTACCTAATATGTGTGGGATGGCAGTGGGTGTACAAACAAGATCTGTTATTAGTGGTGGGATGCAGTGTGTAACACGAGATCTGACTTAGTAAGATGTGGGATGCAGTGTGTACACAGCATCTGTTATTATGTTGGCAGATGCGTGTACACACAGATCTGATTTATTACAGAATGTGTGGGAATATGCGTGTGTACACAACCGAATCTGATTAATGTAAAGTGTGAGGCTGCAGATGAATGTACACAAGATCTGTTATTAGTGTGGAATGTCAGTGATGGTATCCAGATCTGATTATTAGTGTGTATGCAGTGTGTACACACGATCTGTTATTAGTTGTGCTGGCATGCAGTGTGTAACACAGATCATGTTATTAGTGTGGAGATGCAGTGTGAATGACAGATCATGATTTTAGTATATAGGGAAATGTGCAGTGTGTACAGCCGATCTGTATTATATAACAGTGTAGGGATGCATTGGTAAACACAGTATCTGTATAATTAGGTTTGGGAATAGGCGTGTGTTAACGAGCCAGAATCTGTGTTATTAGGTGTTGAGATCACGTGTGGTACACAGATCTGGTTATTAGTGTATGGGATGCATGGTACAACAGATCAAGATTATTTAGTGTGGGAATGCAGATGTGATACACAGATCCTGTTAATGGTATTGGTACTGGATGCATTAGTATGTAACACGAATCTGTTCATTAGTAGGATTGGGATGCAGTGATGTTAACAACAGTGATCTATTATTAGTAAAAGTAGGGGATGCAAGTGTGTACCAGATCATGTTATTAGTGATAGGGTGCCGTGTATACACAGATCTGTTCTTCGTGATGGGATGCAGTGTGTACAACAGTCCATCGTTATTCAGGTTTGGCACGAATGCAGGTGTAGTACACCCGAATTCTAGTTGATATAATGGTGATGGGATGCAGTGTGTACACATGAGAATCTTTCTTATGTGGTGGGCTGATGCAGTGTATACACAGACTACTGATTACCTTTAGTGGGATACAGTGTGTACACCGATCGTTATTGGTATTGGGAATGACAGTGATTGTAACGAATCTTTTAAATTAAGTTGATAATTTGAGTGTGTACAACATACAATCTTTTATTAGTGATAGGGAAATGCACAGGTAGTACCCAATTTGGTTCCATTAATGTTGTGGGATGTAGCACAGTGTGATACACGATTTAGTTATTGTGGGGGAATAGCAGTGTAATACACAGAATCGTGTTCTTAAGATAATGTACTGCCAAAGTGTGTACACGAGAGCTGTTATTGTGGTTTGATGTAGCAGTGATGTAACAACACATCTGATTATCCAAGATTTGGATGAATGCCGTGTGTACACAGACGTCTTTTAAATAAGTGTGGGATGTCAGTGTGGTGAACACAGAATACGGTTATAAGTGGTGGGAATGCAATTAGTGTTGATCAACAGATCTGTTATTAGTGATGGCAGATGTGCATGGTGGTGTACACAAAACTTTTAGAAATAGTGATTAGGCTGACAGTGTGTACACAGAACTGTTAAATATGTGGATGCAGTGTGTAACAACCGATCTGTTAATTAGTGTGGGATTGTACGTGTGGTACACAGATCTAGTTATTAAGTGTTAGGGTAATGCCAGTAGTGTACCAGATCTGTTATAAGTGTGGGATGCAGTGTGTACACAGATCTATGTTATTAGTGTGGGATGCAGTGTTTACAAGCAGAGTGTTACATTAAAATGTGTATGGTGGGTGCAAGTGGTGTACAACCCATATCTGTATAAACTAGTGTGGATGCAGTGTGTACACACAGAATCTTTATTAGCTGTTAGGTGCATTCTATACCACAGATCTGTTATTAGTGTAGTGGAATCAGTGTTCTACACAAGATCTGTATATAAGTTTGGGATGTAAGTACAAGTAGTAACAACCAGAAATCTGTTATTAGTGTGGGTATGCATGTGTACCAAACAGATCTGTATTAAATACTGGCGTGGATGCAAGACTGATGATACAACATCTTTTACTAAAGTATATGGGGATACAGTGTGTACCATAATCTGTTTATTGGGGTTTAGGGAGTGCAAAGTGTGTACAACAAGAATCTGTTATTAGTGTGGGAATGCAGATGATGTGCACAAGATTTTGTTATTAGTAGTGGTGATGCACATGTGATACCACAGATGCATGTTTAATAGTGTGGGATAGACCGTGATCCCTTACACATAATCGTTTCTAAGTAGTGGTGTGGATGCAGTATATGTGTACACAGATCTGTATAATAAATGTGAGGATGCAGTGTGTTACACAGAAATCTGTTATTAGTTGAGGATGCAGTGTAGTACACAGATCTGTGTTATGTAGTGTGGGGATGCAACTGTGTGTAACAGATCTAATTATATCAAGTTGGGATGCAGTGTGGGACACAGTACTGTTAAAGTGATAGGATGACACGTGTGTAACACACAACAATCATGTATTAGTGATGGGATGCAAGTGTGTCCCAGATCTGTATACATTAATTGTGGGATGCGATGTGATACATAAAATCTGATTATTGAGTAAAAAGTGGATATGCAAGATGTACTTTAGATCTGAATTATATAGTGATGGGATGCAATGTGTGTACACAACAGATCTCGTTATGTAGTATGTGGGATGCATATATGTACAACAGATCACTGTCAGATATAAGTGGTTATGGGATAGCATTCAGTGTACACAGATTTGTTAATAGTTGGGAATGCAGTGTGTACACCCGATCATGTTATATAGTAGGAGGAGGCATGTGTGTACACAAGAATCTGAATTATTAGCGGTTTGGGAGCGTGTGTACAACAGATCTGTTAATTAGTGTGGGAAATGCGTGATGTAACACACAGATAAGCTTGTTATAGTGTGGTGGATATACAGTAGTGTACAACAAGATCTGTATATAAAGTTAGGGTGATGCAGTGGTGTCCAGGAGCTCTTGATTTATTAAGTGTGGTAGATGCATGTAGATGTACACAGACCATCTGTTATTAATGATGGGATGCAGAATGTGTTCCCACAAGAATCGAATTCAATAGATGTGGTGGAATGCAGTGGGATGTAGCAACAGATCTGATTCTAAAGTGTGGGTGCAATGCAGTGATGTACCAGACTGTTATTAGTGAGGGGAGATTGCAGTGTGAGGCATACAGCAGATACCCTGTTTATAGTGTGGTGAGATGCAGTGTGTAAAAAACACAGATCGTATATATAGTGTAGTAGGGATGCAGTGTAGTACCCACAGAATACTTATTATTAGTGTGGATGCATGTGTAAGACCGAATCGTGTGATTACTTAGGTGGGATAGCAGCGTGAATACCGTGATCAATGTTACTTAGTGCCTGGGAATACAAGTTTGTACACAAGAAAATTGTGTATGTGGCTTTGTGGATGGCAGTGAGTGGATACCTGCAGATCTGTATAATCTAAAGTGTAGGGAAAGAATTGGACAGTGTTTAAACAGCACTCCTGTTATTGGTTTTGGGTATGCAGTGTGTACCAGAATGCTTTTATTAGTAATAGTTGGAAGATTGCAGATGTGTACACAGATCATGTTATGTGGTTTGGGAATTCAGTGTGTACACAGATCTGTTATTAGTGTGGGATGCAGTGTGTACAACAATTGTTATTAGAGATAGTTGTGGGATGCCAAGATGTAAACACAGATCTGTTATTGGTTGGGATGCAGTGTATGTACACACAACGTTATTACTGTTTAGGATGCAAGATGATGTACACACAGATCATGTTTAATGATACTAAGGTGGGGAATGCCAGTAGTGTAAACACAAGAGATTCTGTAATCTTAGGTTTGGGATCAATGTGTACGACGATCTGTTTTATTGGTTTGAGAGAATGACAAGTGGTTATACAACAGATCGATGTAATTGGAGTTTGAGGAGCCGATGTGTACAGCAATATTCTATGTTTAGTAATCCGGTGTGGGATGCAGTGTGACACAGATCTGTTATTAGTGGTGGGATCATGTGTGTATACAGAATCTGTTATTTGTGGTTATGGGAGGACAATGTGTACACAATAATCTGATATTATGAATGGGATGCAGTGTGGGATACAGCATATCTGATTATTATTGTTGAGGGATGCAGTATTGATAATAGAAAACAAGATCTTTATTAGTGTGGGATGCAGTGTGTACAACCAGATCTGTTATTAGTGATGGAGATGCATATGTAGTACAACAGATCTGTTATTAGTAGTGGGATGCAAGTGTGATACACAGATCTGTTATGTAATTGGATTGGTTAGTAAGGTTTTGGGTGCCTCTAATAATGACTTGTGACGTTTTCTCACCACCAGAAAGAAACGGTTAAATTGTGAGTTGGTTGTTAGTGGTGTGTTGTACTCATCCTTGATTAGCAGGAACCATAAACAGACATATTGTCCCTCAATCCTGTGGAGTGACATTGGACAGGGACAGGCTTGACATTGTATGGTGAAACAGTAAGTCCGACTCCAAGTATCGGGGGTTCTGGTAACCTTACAAACAGTCTGTATTATATCTGAAAATGTGAAACAAGAAAAACACGACTGTCATCGGGTCAAGGAAACCGATTCCACTTCTAGTACAACTGAAATGAAGGAAGACGCAAGGGTCTTCCAGTCGTAGTCACTGGGCGGTGGGAAACCACATGGCGCACAACACTCTCCCCACCTTGGATGAACTAGTGAGACAATCTACAGACCTGGGAAAGACACAGAAACAATCAAACCTTAACACATCTTGCAACAAATGCTACACAAAAAGATTGTGGATTTAGTCTAACTTGTGTGTAAGAATTAACGGGTAATCTAATAATATAACATAGAATTATCATGGTTAGTGGCTAACGACTGATACAATAGTAAATATTGAGAATTACTGGTATTATACATCTACTTGTATATATCTGTGTTGGTTACGTAGGGATACTGATAAATACATATATGAGATTACAACATAGTATTAATAATATACATGTATCACTGTTAGATACTGGGATAAAACTATCATTTATATTGTGAGAAATTACTAGGTACATAGAATACATGTACTGTAGTTCTGGTTGGTACAGTGATAACTAATAATAATAATTAAGAGAATTACTACTGGTACTAAGACTATAACTGTAGGTTCTGGTTGGGTGTACGGGGATACTATCATAATATTGAAAATTAAACGGGTATGAATAATATACATGTAGTTATCATGAGTCTGGTACAGACTGTGGATACTATACATAATAAAGTTGAAGAATTACGGTAATTAAATACATAAATAAGCTGTAGTTCTGGTTAGGGACAGAGAAGAAGGGTGTAAACTATAGATAATATTTGAGAATTAACTAGGTATTAATACTATACTGTAGATAATCTGATATTGGTACAAAGAGGCATACTAATAATAATATTAGAGAACATTAAACTGGTACATTAAAATAACATATACTGTAAGTATCTTGGGTAGGTATAAACGAAGGGATACTATAATAATAATTGGAAAAAAAGACAATTACACTGAGTATTAACTACATATATTCTGATAGTAATCTGGTTAAGGTACTGAGATAACTATGTATATTAGAGTAAAAATACTGGTGAAATACATATACTGTAAGTTCTGGTTGGTACGGGGATACTATATCATATTGAAGCCATTACGAGATATTAATACATAATAAACTGTAGTTCTGGTTTGATCAAACATTGATACTATATAATATTGAGAATTAACTGGTATTAAAATAATATACTAGAATAGGTATATCATCTCTGTATAATGGTAAGCAAGGGAAGACATAGATAAAATTTATTAGAAAATATACGGGTAAATTAGACATACTATAAACTAGTATCTGAAAGTGTCATGTGGTCACGGGGATACTAATATAACATTGTGAGAATACGAGGGTATTAATATCATATACTAAACACGTTCTTGTTACTGGTATGGGAAGATGAAGGGGATACGAAAGAAAAAAGGGAATCTAGTAAAATAAAATCGTTAGAAGACTTGAACCTAGGATATTAAATACAGATATACTTGGTAGATTTCTGGAATTATGTGTAACAAGGTGATACTAGACATAAGTATTGAGAAGTAAGCATGGTATTAAATATACTGTAGTATCTGGTTGGTACGGGGATACTAAAATATTGAGAAATTACGGGTATATAATACATATACATGTAGATCGGTATTGGTAACAAGGGATACTATAAGATAAACCTATATGAAGAATTACTAGGGTATTAATAACATATACTGTGTATCGGGTTGGATACACATGTGATGTGTACTATATATATTTAAATTACTAGGTATTTAAAACCGTAATACTGTATAATTATAGGTTGGTACAAGGGATACTATAAGTACTCAGTGAGAAATTACTGGTATTATACTATACTGCTATAGTTCTGTGACTGAGTTGGATCCAAAACAAAGGACAATACATGATAATAAAGGTGAGAATTACTGTTATTAATACTATACACTGATAGTTATGGTTGGGTAGCAACTGGAATAACTACACTATATACAGAGAATTACACCTAGTGAATTATAATACATATAAATGATAGTCTTCTGGTATATAACAAAAAGGGGATAACATATATAAAGTAATTGAATATACTGGGATTAATACCATATACTGTAGATTCTGGTTGGTACGAGGGATATTATATAAAATATTATAATTACAGATATTAAATACATAACTAGTAAGATTAAATTGGATTGGCGTACGAAGTCGATAACAAATATAAATAATGAGAAATTACATGATAATACATTTGTCCCCGTTAAGTAAATACAATTAACTAGGACTGTAGATATCTCAGGTCCAGATTAGAATTCTACCTACTGGGAATGTTATCCTAGTCCAGGACATAGACAAAGAACACATACCGTAAGGACTGGAAGTTGATTCTGATCCAGTTTAGTACAATATCTAGAACCTTAAGTGTATCCTCTGCCACAGTTAAGTACAATTCCGTAGACTATCAAGTATATCTCTAGCATACATGGCCCCGAGTTAAGTACATCTGACTGGAGTTATCTCTGCCACATTAGATACATTCTAGAACTGAATTTATCCTCTGTCCAGTATATAACATATCTTCTAAAGGCTGGCCCAGTTGATAACACTCTGTCCATTTAGTAACATATACTAGACTTGGAGTTATCGTCTGACCAGTTAGATACATTCTAAGGACTTGAGCGTTATCACTCTGCCGGTATAGTACATTCATAAAGACTGGAGAGTTTATCATACAGTCCCAGTTAGCATACACTTCTACAGGCTGAGAGTTAATCTCTGCCTCAATTTAGTACATTCTAAGGACTGGGAGTTATCTGCTGCACCAACATTTTAGTACATCACTAGCTTGAGAGTTATCATCTGTCCAGTTA